>OMNM01042276.1:12209-37165 GCA_900302745.1 Parablennius parvicornis
TTTAAAAAAAATTATCCATACTTTTCTTTAAGATTTCTTTTTTGTTTTTACTCCCATTGTCATTTTTTGTATTTTAACACATTTTCATAGTTATATTTTCAGTGTATTTATCATTATTATTCAACTGTATCTTACAACTTTAGTGTCATTAAATCCCATCACCTTGGCTTATTTTTGGTTTTATGGTTTTACTTTCAATAATTTTGTTCCTTTTTTAAAGTTCATATTTCCTATTTGTAAGTTTTTTTTTCATATTTTAAGTTAATATTTTTAACTTCACATTTTTGAATTAATTCCCTTCACATTTTATTATTTTCGTTTATATTATACATTTAGAATTTAACAACTGAAATTCCTTTTTTAAAGTACATATATTCATATCATATTGTGAAAATGTTAAATTAATGTTTTTTTTATTAGAAAAGTTCTGCTTCATTTAATTTCGTTTCAAATGTATTTGTTTTGTATTTTATTTGCTCTCATTTTAGTTTCCCCAATTTTATAAAAATTTTACATATTTATACTTATTGCTTACTTGCCTGTGCACATGTTGATAATATTTCACAACGTTTGATAGATTTTAATTAAAGCCTTTCCTGTTTTAAATTCCATATGTTTATAATATTCTCCCATGGTTTGCTGCTTGGTTTTTTTCTCGCAGATTTATTCTTCAATATTGATATTAACTATGCATTTCTTTCCTCCATCCAGGTACTTATTCTCCCACAACACAAAAGCATGCATGTGAGGTTCAGGGGTGACACTAAATTGCCTCTAGATGTGAATAAGAGTGTGTAAGGTTGTCTGTCTCTGTGTGTTTTTTGCACTATGATGGACTGGAGACCTGTCCAGGATGTAACCTGTCTTCGAACATAGTTAGCTGGGATCAGCTCCAGTGCCCCGCGACCCTGAACACTAGAGCTGGACAGAAGATGGGTGGCTAGATTTTTTTCCTATCATGTTATTACATTTTACAAGTTTACAAGTTCAAGTTTGTCTTTTTCAATAGTAGCTGAATCCTTTTTTTCTGACAGATAACTACTTACGGGTGTTTTAGTAATAAAATGTGTAGTATATTTATTATATTTATCCTCAGAAACAGTTTTCTCAGACTTTTCCTGGTTAATAGATGATATATTGAGATCATGAGTTGTTGAGGTTGGAGTTAAGCTGGTTAAATCTGCTGTACAAAAGAGCAGAACATTTGTGCATTGACAATAAGAATAAGACAAAGACAATATTGCTTTAGTTGGACTCACAAATGACAAGTTTTTTTTATTGCATGAGTGATTCATGCAGACATTTGAGTAGCACTTGTAATTGATAAAACAAAATAATGTTAAATAAAAGTACTCTTTGAAAACATAAACATTCAGCCATTGTAATTATATGCTTTGAATTTTTAGAAAAATAAAGGGCTGAAACTGTATATTCTCATGCTTGTGCTTTTATTGTGAAGTGGAGCTATGTCGTTTCCGGGGGGTAGTGTGGGTAATTGGTGCAGTTCTTTGTTTCCACTCACAATGACGTAACTGCAAAACTCAGGTGTATTTCACCTTTTCACACACTTAACACCTCCAGAAGTAAAAACGACTTGAGTTACAACAATTTAAGGATCACCACCATGATTGTTTACATCTGATTATTGCAGCTTTCTTTAACACTGTGTCTTAAACTACAGGGAAAAGTACACAACAGAGATAAAGACAGTATATTCTAAGCTCTGACGTTGTCAAAATTAAATTTTTTGAAAGCTCCTGATTAAATGTTCATAACAGCTCTATGTCATCTGCAGCATAATTTTTTACTTTTAACATTGACATTAATCATTCAATATGCAACAAGAGCTTTTGCTTTGTTTTTCTTAAAAGATCGCTACTACACAGCAAGACCTCATTCACGTGGATGTTTTCAAGTGAGAACAGAAAACGTTCGTAGTATTGGGAGTGTCCGTTTACATAACAGCAATGCTAGGAGCCACAAGAATGCAACTTTTGTTTAAACTGCTCCCAAGGTGGAACATTTTCAAAACGCTCCGATTCCATTGCCGTGGAGACGGGGGGGAAATGCAAGTTTTAAAAAATTGTGCTATACTGCACATGTGTACCACAGTCATAGTAAATAATTGTTCTGCACATGATTAGTAGATGGACAATAAGAACAATGTTTCCTCCAGTGTCATGATTCCCAGTCAACATAATTGCATTCAAAATCTGTTGTCTGTCCATACAAATGTACGTGTTCTTCAACTGTTAATGTTTATAGTGTGTTCTCTGCTGCACGTGTGTGTGGTTTTATTACAAAAACCAGCAACAGCGCCAGCTCATGGGCTGGTATACTAACTACATCATTTTTCAGCGTTTTTGCCATTTCTGTGGAAACATCGTTTTCAAACATTGCTGCGTAAACTCAAAAAATTTTCTGAGATGAAAAAAGATTTGTTTTCACCTGAAATGTTGTGTAAATGCCTACAATGGACAAAACTGGCTTGTGCTCAAATTGTAAGCAACACATTTCTGGTGCTTTCACCCTTCTGTAACCTCTGTAAATCCAAAAGAGACCAATTTAACTGCTTCACAGGAAGCCCTCCCTCCATTCACCCAGCAGGCCCTCACCTACCCAACATATTTAGTTTTTTTCTTGTCTGCCTTGTTCCACTGGCGCCACTTTCTTTGAACCTTCACTGGATTGTACCAAAATATACTGGGAAAACTAGCTAACTTCACCATAAACTGGATGTATTTGAGTTTACAATAGTGTTTAGGAATTTATCAGCTCGCCAAAGCTAAACTTTCTATGATAATCACTGCACTTTATGGCAGCAGTGCCTGTGCAATCAATGTTGAAAAAGAAGCCTCTCACTCTACCTCAATTATTCAAACAAATTACATGAACTCTAAAATTTCAAATTTTCTGCATGAACTGGTCATAAAACGAGATCTGATTTGCATCTCTCGCCTATGAGAATAAATATAATGCACTTAACCTGAAACAACACTATCTACTCTAACAGTTTGTGGCTTCATTAGAGTCCAGCCATTAAACACTCACAATGCTGTCGGAACAAGGAAGTCTAGCGCCATCCTGCCTGATCCTGGTCCTGAAGAGGTGTGTCGTCAGAGTCTCCACGCTCAAACACAGCTTATTGTGATGAGTGGCTGTTTATCAGGCTCCACACAGCAGCATGCTGACTCATTCATTAGTGTCAGGTGTGCTGACACTGCAGGAAAACAATGAAAACTTGGAGGAGAGTGGCCCTTCAGGACCAGGATCAAACAACAGTGGCTGTAATGATAACGCCATCATTATTCAAAAGAAGCTTCTTTTGATATTGTATTCAAGAATTAATTTGCAGAGGACTTTAAAGAGATTACAAAGGAAGAGGAAAGTAATAATCATTGGAACATCTTTCTTCATGAGTCAACCATAGGAAAAATATTAGACAGACACGGTTCCCTGCCATTGAGATAATTGCGGGAGGAAGTCAGTGAGTGGCGGCTCTGCCAGCTGGAAAGCAGTGGAAAGCTGCTGTATTCATCCTAAACATGAGAGCAAATCCACTGCAAAATGGTTCTGCAACTGAAATTTCCATGTTTGGAGGTGACTCATTGTCAATGTAAATATAATTCCGACAGAGATATTGTGGAATAAGCCCTAACACATGCTCAGTATATGGACAATAAGAGCAACATTTACTCCAGAGTGTCATGACTCCCAGTCCATATTCTCCTGAGACTTGGTAGTTTCATAGTTCACAGTCACCGTAATAACAATCCAACTTCATCTTCATCATCAACAATGTCCGCGTGGTCTCATTGTTAGTGTTTTGAGCGGATTGTTCTCTGCTGCATGAGTGTGTAGTTCCAATACAAAAACAAATAACAGCACCAACTTTAGGTCTGATGTGCTAATTACATTGTTTTCAGCATTTCTGCCGTTTTTGTGGAAATGGACATCGTTTTCAAAGTGTTGCAGTGTAAACTCAAAACTTTTCTGAAACAAAAGCTTAATAACATAACGTGTTGTCAATTAAAACATTTTCATGTAAACTTAATAGTTTTTCTACTCTTTCATGTCTTTGAAAGATATTAGGTCAGTGCTAAAAACCAATGACCTTGCAAACAGCAGAGATAGATTGCTCTACTGTCGCCTCAAGAAAGAAGTTTATGATTGTGACTGTTAAACAGAAGCTGACAAACAGCAGCTGGAGATGAAGATATGTGAACATGTGTTCATACGCAAATCGGTTTGAATAATTGTGATCTTTGAGAGGTGACGTGAACAGCTCTGGTTACCTCCTGATTGTGGAATCTGTAAGTCTGTCGGAAAAATTAGGCAGCAAATGAACAATTTTTCCCCTCAACGTTTTCCTGTTAGAAGCCGCAACATCAGGATTCCAGTGAGTTTGACAACTTGAAATAGCTTGTCGGCTGCAGCTCTTGCGGGTTGTTTCCAGGCTTGAGTGGTCATTATCTTTAAAACTGGTCCAGGGAAACAAGAGACTGGGTCATTGAAGCATGTGGGAGTGAAGTTTCACACAGACAAACCAATGCAGCTCAAACTGCTGCAGATGTTAATAGTTGTTCTGCTGTTAATGCATTACACTGTTCTGTGTATGGTACCTACACAACATAGGATCATGCTATCATATCTGATTAGTGTATGTGCATATTAATATACAGAATTGTTCATTTGCGTCAACTCCTCCGGGGCCAAATCCAGACCAGTAAATCTGAACACATTTTATGATGATTCATAAGATAATTACTGAGGTTGAGATTCACCTTGCCTCTAACCATCTTAAAGCTGCTTGTTTTTAATTACTTGTAATAAAATACATTCTGCTTGTCATTCTTTACAATTTATTCCTGAGTATGCCAACTTTTTCTAGGCCTGTTGCTTTTTATATGTCCTCACTCTCTTCTTGTGAAGCCTCTGATCGTGATTATTAGAGTCCTCTTTTATGCCCTCTTCATGAAGATACCTTCACTTTGCCATATTCATCATGACAGGTTCAAACTCACACATATTTTTTTTTCCACTCTGGTGCAAGTGTCGCACCAACTGACAGAGTGTCAGGTTTCTGGGACTGCTGGTCATGACGACGTGGGGAGCGTCATGTTCACACGGCCACTAACTGGATGAAGGAAAATGTCAACATGACAGAAATATTCTGATTTTTTGTGTAATCTGTTGCTTTATTTCAAATTGTCTATGTGTTACTCAACGCAAAAGGTCATGTTTCGCACTGAATGTTGATAAATGCAACATTGCAAAAACTTCTTTTCATAAAATAAAAATTCCTCATTCCACTTAAGGTGAAGATGGCTTCTTTCATAGTGTTGAAAACATTCTCCTGTCCTCCTGAATGAAAAGAGTTCCATTGATAATAAGCTGAGAAACCCAGAAGTTCATGTTATTCTCAACGTCTGGCCTGCCGGGAGACATTCCCGAAGCTGTATGAGAAACATCGCCTCACCTGCAGATCCGTGGCTGAGATGAAGACGCAGTGTGTAATGTCCTGTATAAACCTATCTTGTAAGTCAAGATGGGGCATTCTAATCAGATTTCAAAGCCACATGAACTCTCTTCTCTCCACTAAAAGGAGCAGTAGCTCTCATGTGAGTTACATATGAAAGGATGGATATATTGAAAAGACTGCTTGTCTGCTTCGGGCAAGCAAAATGTCTCTCAACTGCTTATATCTGCAATTCCATTTTTTGGTTCATGGCCACAGGTGATAGTGAAGATACCAGGCTTTGCCCCAGAGTTAATCTCTCTCATCACTTTGTACAGTGACTGTATTACTGTGCGTCTACTGAACTGCTGTCAATCATAATCTTATCTGTCATCACTTGAGCAAAAGGCCTCAAGATACAGCTCCGCCTTGGTTAGACTTTCCTCTGGCACTCAATTGAAGCATTGCCCTCTTTCTCTTTGTGTTCATGACATAGGCCATACTGGCTTTACCGATACCACCAGAACAAAAAATAACAAAGTTCACTATCTCAGAATCAAATAAATCTCACTCATCCTGATCAGTGAAAGGATTTACAAGAATAAGAGCCTGATTTTGAATGACTAATGGTAAAGGTATTTCTAGAAACTGTGAACCGGTCAGTGGTTCGGTCGGTTGGTCTGTTTGTCTTCTTGCTTGCTTGCAATGTCCAGGTGTCTGTATGTCTGTAAAATCCCACTAAAATGATATTCATATTCAGTACACATCAGAAGGACTGGTACCGGTTCAAAGTCTATGTAAAGCAATCTGTTCCTGAATGTGTTCCACATTTTGATCTTACTCTTTTGAATAAATCATTGCAAAAAGGAGAGTAATAAATGTTGAAGTTCAGCCATTGACATTTTTCATTTTAATTGCTCAGATTTTTGGGTGTCACTAAAGCAAAAAAGTTCACAATGTCCTTCGGCTGAGATCTAATCAGCACAGTATAAAAGCCAGACATCGTCTCTCTTAAATGATAAGATCAGTTTATAGCAGAAAATGTTACTGATTTTGATTAAAGAATACAAGGGCTCATAATTTATATGATGTTGCTGCTCAATAGACCAACGATCTACAAACTTCAGTCGACTTCTATCAGTGCAAGCCTGGTAATGGATGTGCTTACATTAGCATTATATAATTACTAATCCTGTTAACAAGTAGAAATTGTTGATGGGCAAATCACATCTCACTTTACTCATACACAAACTTTCCAAGTATCTCAACGAAAATAACAATGCAAATCAAGAATTTAAGGCCTGGTCCTATGAATTTGCTGATTTTCAGGATCATTCTAATGTAGGTGGATGATTGATACAATTTTCTTTGGTGTGATAAACTATGATCAAATATATATAATTCTTTACACACACTTTGATTGAGCATTTTGGGGCAAACCACTGCCGCCTTTTCCACTCTGTGACATTTAAGAATAACCATCCATCATTTTTTTGCTATATCCACATTGGATCATGGGGGAGAACATCCTCTATTTTTTCTGGGGAGGTGTCCAAACCAGAGATAGAGTCTCTCCAGTGGACCCTAAGCCAATATTAGATGGAAGCATCTAGTAAACCTTCCTTCTCTTTGCTGTGTCGTTTCCTTCACATTGTAGAATGGCTTGTTTGGTCTTGTGATCTTGACGTTCTGAGTAGCATGCTCCTCGTAGAGCCAGCCAAGGCAAACAGGAGTGGAGTGACACGTCAAAAAGCACCTCAAAGGATTACCAAATAAATCATGTACCCTGCCCAGTCAGAGATCACTGGTATCCTTCCTTTGAATCCAATGGTGGCCTAGTAACCCACATATCCCAGACAACACACCCAACAGGCTATGGGAAACGTTTACAGGTCCCACCGCCTACGAAGTCCAACATGGGGAAAGGATAAATTGCTCTTTAAGTGTGAGATGGCAAGAAGATATGTGGCACCACTGGGTCCTGCAGCAAAAGTGACTCTTAAGAAGAACATGGTCAGTTAAAGACTAACCAGTCTCACAATGGTCTACAGACAGTCCACCTTCCCCATTTGAACAATTTTACACACTGAATCCTGCTTCACAATGACAGAAATAGCTGATATTCAAACTTTTCAAAAGCAATGAATGCTTGGTTCCCACAGGGCAGTTATCCCTGCATTAAAACCCACAAAGCCAAAAGGATTGTGAGAACTCACTTTTGTTCACGGTCTGTATTCATACTGAAAATAAAGATCAAGCAAGCTGTTGCTCTAATAGTCAGAGTATCTGTACCCCTGCTGAGCACAGCTCAGGCTGTGAATCTTTAAGCCTGCCTTCAAAACATATGTTTATGCCATTTAAAATACATCTGAAATAGTTGAGAAAGTCTTTTTGAGCACAATGAAAACACACACAAGTAATTTAACACATGAGAAAAAATTTCCTGTGGTTAAATTTTCTTCAATGATGAACAAATAATAGAATACACTAATAATGTGAAACTGTGGCCAATTATCTACTAGCCTTGGTAACTTCTGGCTGAATAAGCAACATCTGATTTGACTGAGGGGAAGAATTAGATTAGATTAGCAAAGCTTTCACAAAGGTGACATAGGCTGATTGATAGCATGTAGCATAGAAAGGCTGCAGCTCATATTTGGGATCAAGAATAACAAAGATTAGAAAAATAGTCTGTAGCCATGACTGGCAGTTCATCCTGATTCAATGGCAGCTTTTCCTTGTACTGTATGTTTGACTCAACCTATGCAAATGCTACCAATATCCTACAATCTGACAGAGTCGGATAGTGTTTCTGGGAGCAAAAGATTAAGATGCACAGCCGAGTAGATTCCTCATCCTTCTACCACCACTGTGTCTTGGTAATATGCTCAAGTTTAGTTTTGGATGAGAGTGGCTGCCGTGTGGAATAAACTGCTCCATCATTGCTCAGTTTGCACTATTGTCTGTGATTATGTTGCATCTGAATGTATATTTCAGGCAGCTACAGTTATTTGAAGCTTCATAATCTATTTCTTTCTTCCATTGTTTGGGTTTTCTCATGACTCTTGGCTGAGGCTATGTCTGGGCAGTAAGCAGGCAATTGTGAAAAACAGGGTAAACGGTAAAAAGCAGGGTCTATTTTCAAGCAATTACATTGCAAGACCAAGCTTCAGAAACAGGTGGAATAACCATCTATCCAAGGCTGTAAACCTACAAAAACATGTTTATTATATGCAATATATGCAGTGGCGAATGGTCATTAGGGGCATCAGAAAGGAATGCGCCTAAAATATGTTAATGATTATTTAAGATTATCTCCAAAAATGTTTTGTCTGTGAATAAAACTTTGTCCTAAATAGCACATAATTAGTGTGTGAGGACTCCATATCCTGGTTATTAGTCTCCAGTTGCTGCTTCAGCTGTTTCCTCCTGATTCACACCGATGTTTAAGCAACTGGGGCTTGCCCCTCTCTCACCATGCAGTGTGTATTGCATGCAGTAAAGTGTAAGTGCGCACGCTCAGGCTGTGGCTCCATTCATTCAGATCACGCAAATTTGATGCCGAGTGGGGCTTCAAGTCCAAAGCCCCACTAACAACGGTATTAAGAAGCTCAGAGCTGATTGGCTGGCGCTGATTGCTGCTTCACAGAACCGGAGCGCTATCTTGTTAGCAGCTCGAGCTAACAAACAGTCGCAGCTAAGTTAAAAATCAAATGATTTATGTCGATTATTTACCTGTGTACGAGTTTGAAACTCTTACTTTAGCAGAGAAACTGGAGGTAACTGGTGGTACACTAAGTAACATGGTGTTAAAAATGTTTACGCATAAATTATTGCATAACTCTGTTGGTGGTCAAGTGGTAGAAATTCTGTTTCTTCAGCATTAAGCCCAGGTTTGATTCCCTAATGTGACATTTTTATTCCAATTGATTTTTCTTTATTTTAGGGGGGTTTTGTGAACTATTCCCGGCGCACAACCTTTTCACAGGATCAGCACTTATATGGTTGTCATAATGTAAAAAAAGTCGTGCACTCGTTTTACTTTGGCATTTAGTGGCAACACTAGACCTGAAATTAAATCTTGCATCACCAAGTATTTACATATAGAAACGCTATTGAATATATGCTCAAAACTTTACCACCAATCAGACACCTGTTGAGTCACATTTCTACTTATCCCTACAAACAGTGGCTCACATTTCACATGTATCTGTGTATCATATATTATTTGCTTTTTCTTCTTTCGCAAACAATTTGAATTCAATTTCCAACACATAGTTAGAAAGAGGTGAGGAGGGAGTCATTGGTGGGGACAAAAAAGACAAAAGAAAATCAAGCCGTGGATTTCATAGATGCTGCCCCTAAAGTTATCCGATAAATTCAGTAATAATAGGGGTTACAGTCTGAAGATTCCTGGGTTTAATAAACAAAGTGGGACTTTTGATGAAAATGATTAAGGAAAGCACTTTATTTTTTTTTGTTAAGTCCTGTGAAATTCAGCAACAAGGTTCTCTTTATATACTACCTAAACAACAGCAAATTAAAAACATAACATTGGTGTGAGAAATGGCTTTTAGAGGAACAATCTGAATGTCCCTTTGAGTCATTGGGTATTTTGTTAAAAGCAGTTCATTAGAAAAAGATTTTAAAAAAAAACAGTGAGTCAAGCCACCTTATTAAGCCCCCAAATCCCTTTTTACCCAAGAGAGATGAAAAGTAATTGCTATTGACCACAACTTTAAGCTTGGGTGCAATTTTCTGGGTGTCAGCAGCAAGTTGGAGACGCTCGACAGGATGGGATCTATACTGACCTACATGTGCTCTGTGTTTATGCTTTGTTTCTCTGCCTATGGAACTTTAACTTCAGGTTTGCCTCTGTCCTCTTCTGCATTCAACAACACCACAACTCAGAACATGCTGTGCTTTAGTGAATTGCTTTGATGGATTAGAATAAGGGATGCACCGATACCACTTACCGAAAGGATGAGTACAAGTATGAGTACTAACTATGGATGTATCGATACGGGGATCAGGTCTGATACTGCATGGAGTACTCAAATTTGGAGAAAGATCCTCAATACAATTAGAATACCACTACATGATGTCATGCTTCAACGTCACCTACAGCTACACAAGAGATGTCAGTAGAATGGAAATTTTTTAATATTAATGTGAATGACTAAAGTAAAACTGTAAATTATGTTTTGAAAAATTAGCATGAGAAGAAAGATAGTTGGCACAACACATCAGCAACTTCCCCGATTACATTCAGACCATAAGAGCTTGATGTCGTTCATTAGTTTATCTGCTCAGCATGTAACCGAGCCATGCTACATGCTACATGATGTGTAATGAGTTTATTAGTCATTCTTTAATCATGTTCAGCATGTAGCATTGCTGGTGTGCCAGCCCCAAACATCTTTAGCATGTAGCATTAGCACAGCTCGAGTTAAAATCTTCCTGATCCACTGAGCAGTTAAACTACTACGCGACATTGGGCTAACTGCTGGTCCAAATATCCCTGCTGATTAAAATACTGGTGTTGTACAAACTATCTTTCTCTTCCTCTTGATATTTTGGCTGAATAGAATTTACAGTCTTACTTTTGACATTCTCCTTAATATTAAAGAATCTCTTAACAGCAGCCATCGCACATCCACTCTTGTCTACCTGCTGCTGACGTTGCTGACTAATGACGTCATGTAGCACCTACTCAGTTGTATCGGGGAGCTTTAACAAGTACGAGTGCACGGCACAGTATCGGGTCTGATACTAGTATCAGTGCATCCCTAGTTACAATGACCTTTAGTAAGCCCTGTCCACCTCTGAAAGCAGCCTGCATTGGTGCTTTGGATAATGTTCTGTGGGAAACCTTGGGTTCTGGCATCCATGCAGAGAGTAAATTAAAATGTGGCATCGTCTAACCAAAGTGACAGACCACGTACACCACTCTAAGCAGAAGAGTATTTCTTCCTGCCACACTTCTCAAATAAATGAGAAGTGGTTTAAAGAATGTGACAAAGACTTCAATATCCTCCAAGGTACAGATAAATTCCTTATTAATACGTTGAACAATTATTATCTGATTCATTGCCAGGTCTCATATCATTTTTAAAGACCCCATATGATGTGAAATAATAAATAAAAAGTTTATGTCGTAGTATTTCTAGATTGTTCTCTCCTTTCCTCTTCTTGTGAAAGCATTACATGTCTAATGCGGTGTCCTGTACTCAAGGGCATCTCCTAATTTTGGCATCTTGGAGAGACACTCAGCTGAATTATGATGCGCATGCATTGTCATGGTTTGTCACCTCTCCACCAAGAGCAGCCTTTTATATATTGGCCCGGAGTAGAATGGTTGTGTATCAAACAAAAAACAGGATTGGCTGTTGATAATGTCAGTAAAACTTCGACTTTTTGCAGATGGTGTCCTGAATCAATCAAACTTACACTGGAGGGCATTGATCAGCTAAATATTTCTGACCATTGATTAAAAAAAGACTGCATGATGCTACCCTGTGGCTCACTCCGTCTGTAAATTGTCTCGTTAACATTGGATATGTTGTTCAACGGGGATTTCATACCAAAATCCAACAATATGGTGTACTTTGTGTAATAAATCGAAATATTTTCTTGTGCAACGTAGGACAAATAGACAGCAATGGCAATACTAGTGATTGAATGGAATCATCCCAAACACCAGTGTAATAATGTTGGAGCTCATAACACCAACAATATCTCAAAGAAACCACAGCTATTTTATCATTTACCATATTATTGTGTATCATGCAGATACATGCACAAAATCTATTCTTACTATAAGTCAGCTGAAAACTCAGTTCAGTTTTATCTACAGCACTGGAAACATCATGGTCATCTGCCAGGAAAAATATAATAAGGTCAAGACCATTCAATAAAATTAGATACGAAAACGCCTACATGAGCCGACCGCAGCCAAAGTCCATACAATCAATGTGTTGAAATCTGAAAAGCCATTTCTGATCAATGTGGATGTTTTCAAAATCAGATTATATTATATTTTTGTGTTTTCAGGAGTCTTATTATACTAAGCGTGTCTGAGATTTGTGTTCTATTCATTGGATAAAAATGACTATTGTCACTACAGCAACATAATTATTATATTCATTTATTTATTATCAAGGAACTTTAGCTGTCATTGTGATAAAAACAGCGAAACTTCGTTGGTGACAATCAGACAATAGCAGCAGGCTTTCAACTATAAAAAGTAATACGTAAATATAAAATAATAAAAAGCATTAAAAGCAGTAAAAAACAGTAAAACACTGTATCACATCATCTTGTTCATGTTAACCAGAGATACTCAGAAGTAGACGACAATCTTTGGGATTCATTCTGACTTAATTACAACTTGCTACATTCATTTTGATTGATTTACTTTTCTGCAACCCAAAGATTACATAATCCACCCCTTAGAATATCTGGAGGGAAACAGAGATCAATAATTAGGTCGGCTCTATTCTCAGGTTTTAATAGGTCTGTTTGTGTAAGTGACGATAGAAAAAGAACCCAAGGTGCACACATGGGTTCCAAAACAAGAGGAATATTTTTTATCTCAAATATAATCCTGAGAAAATAAAACCTCAAAGAAATGAAACATTAAAGTAAACAAAAAGAGGATGAACAGAGAACCAAGTTGACATGTTATTACAGTGACTGTCAATGATAAAACTACCAAGTCCCAGTGTTACACAAAAATTAAATTTTTCTTAACGTTGCTGTGCAACACGAAACGTCTCTGAAATGAAAATGCTAAAAGGATGTATTTCCACTTGAAATGTCTAAACGGCCTAAAGTTACCGTCTTCCAGCATAAACACAATGGAGAAATAGAGCTGTGCCAAAGCCCATTGAAACTTGTAACTCTATAATAACAATCATTGGCGCTCATGAGTCTAACAAAAGTTGTGACATTACAGTGAACCAATACAAGATTTCTAACACTGATGGTTTCTTTGCTCTGCATGTCTTGTTTCTTCCATATCCTGATGTATTTTATCTCATGTTGGAATCTTTCTCACCTGATTATCCCATCTTTCTCTGTCCTTGTACTGGACTGAAAGTTATGTTACTTTGTGTATCTATAACATCCAAATGAACCTGATGAAATCAAATCATGGTTGTGTCAAAACTTTCCCCTGATAAAACCCAACAAATACTATTTTCAGAAACCCCCTCAATGGTGTTTTCGTCCTTAAAAATAACTTGGCAATGGCGATGATCACGACGGAGTGAAGTTCTATCATTCAACTGTTGGTAATTACAGGATCTGCCCTTCCTGTTCTGCTCTGTTTCTTTATTCTAAGGATTAATATGGAACAAAAAGCCTCCGGTGTTAATGCTAATGAACGTTTTAATGTTTAAGCTGCTGCTCTTTTGCATGCCCTCAAGCAGATTTCATTTCCTCGCTTAAAAAAAAAAAAAATTAAACAAGGTGGAGAAGCCATTAACGAAAAAATAGGGGAAAAATCACGAGGACGACGGCGAGCCTAAAGAAGGCCAATGATCGATCTATTCTTTTTGATTTAGCTATCATCAGAAGCAATTTAATTCCCAACAACTATGTATTGTGATATCTCAAGCCCTAATAAACTGCTCCAAATCTCAGAAGTCATGTATACCTTCTCCAGCGATCAGACTAATACTGAAAGTGTGTACAAACTATCTGTGGTTGAGGGATCAGCCAGCATGGCTATATGTACCAAACTAGAACATTTCAGATTACATTTTGTTTTATGCCGGCCAATCGCTGCCACCGCTCACCAAAATCCCATCCCCATTTTTTTGAATTTTTTGCCATTTTTGTGGAAACAGTTTTCCACATAGTTCACAAAAGTCGGAGCACACGGATCCCAAATTATCTGCACATTTTTATGTGCTTTTTGTCTAAGTACAGCCATTTTTTACAATTATCCCCTCAGTTTTGACTGGCAAATTTTTCGCACTTCTTTGTGATTTTTCCACAAACGGTTTGTCGAGTTTTTCTGTGCTTTTTAAAGAAGAAAAAAAACCAGACCCTCAGATAGTGCTCTTTGTGCCTTGCCTCCTAAAGACACATGCACAGAGAATTAGTGCACAACACCAACAATGGAATGATCATAGATCTCCTGATGTCCATGATCTGCATGTATGGTTTGTCCATCCTCTGCGTTCACTGGAACTGGCTCAAACAACCTACAACTGGCTGAAGCTGGTGTGGAAAATACAAAGAAAGCTTCAGACTGTAAGAGTTATTCCTTTGACATTTTTAGTACTTGTCTATCAAAATCTATTGTACAGTCATTTCAGTTCATTGCTTCAACACATACAATTATATCCTATTAGATTACAGCCATATAAACAGTTTCAACTTTTCAACTCGACTTTATCTGTACAGCACCAAAATACAACCCAGTTGGCATGAAATCTTTATTCAGAAAGAATTAAGTCCCATACAGTTTATGCTCACTTAAAGTAAATTGCTGCATACATTTCAAATGTCACATGTCACCACCTTCATACTTCCATGTGTCCTTTAACAGTAATCCTATGTATTTTTTGTTACTGTATTGAGTTTCTTTTGTCTTGACTTACCAGATTGTTCCCGTCCTTCCTCGAGTTCTTTTCTGTCTTTTTTTTGTATTTCCCTTTTTGTTGGAGCTTCTCACCACTTGAGACTAAAAGCACGACATTACCTTCTGCCTCACATATTTCACTAATTCTCCTCAACTTCTTTGCAAAGGTTTAGTGGAAGAAATGTTTCTAAGATAATCCAAGACGGTGAGTTTCCCCTCCCTTATTCTTGACGTACAGTGAGCCCAGAGCAAACGAGGAGAGGCATGAGACTGAAAGAGTCACGACACACCAGACTGCTTTGACGGTGACACTCTGTGATTAGTGGTGCTGCTGCCGCACCAAAATCGCACACACTGTTCAGGCTGACTAATGTCTGTGTTTACATCAGACTCCAAAACAAATGCTGAAAAATGAGTGTCAAAACAGCCTTTGCTTGGAAAGTTACAGAGAGAATTGTATTATTTCAACACAGAGGAGAAGACTGAAAAGCGAGCGTGACCTATCATGCCGCAGTATACCCAGTCATGGAAAACATCAAACCAAATGAAACTTGAATTTCTCCCTCCGCACCTAACTCAGGTTCACGGGGAGCTGTGGCTGACGCAACCTGATGCAGGATTAGAAAGTCGGTACAGACAGGAGGAACAACTCTGAGCCAGACAGGGTTCCAGATGATTGTACTTACAGTATCTCGGGGTTTATGTACGCAGTGTTAAGATGTGTGCTTCAACAACCAAGAAAAGGCCGACAGAAGAAGAGAACAGATCTGAGCTATTGGTGAAAAGATGAAGACTGCAACCGGCTAACAGAGAAAGCTGAAGCACGAATCTCAAAAAGTAAACTATCAGAGGGGGCTCATGACTTAATAATTAACAAAATTTTAGGTTTACAGCAAAAAATTTTAAGCACCTTTAGACCAGTGATGTACCGTGAGCTCTAGGGTTGGGTAGGCACTAGGGCGTTGCAAATCGAGACCACCAATGTCAACACCAATGACAGTTTCATATGTTTTGACTGGCAAGTATTAATCTAAAGGCCCAAAGTCTAAATTCGTCAGTGACGTCAGCCAGCTGAAACAAAAAGCATTGAAACACTGTTAACTGATAAGTATTGAAGGCTGAATGTTTATATGTATGATATGTAATCTGTATGTTTAAATGATGCTTTTAGATTGATCCTATTGCTGTGTGTAAATGTGTAGTAGGTATTTATAAAGCTGAAGTTTGCCCTTTTGCCTGCCATGGATTTAGAGACCCCAGAAAGTGCCCCGAAGCAGGTGTTCCTGTCTCCAGCCTTGAGCCAGTTTGGAGACAAGCAGAAAATACAAATAATAGAAAATAAATAAAATCCTTGATCTGGAACCACACATGAGTTATTTCACTGTGTTGTTAACCACTATTATACTATGGGGTTGAGGCAAAATAAAGTTAAAAATCTAAATAAATGAATCACAAATGGACAAAAAGTTTGAAAGAATCAGTTTTATCTCGTGTGAAGTAACTGTTTGGCTCAACGTGCAATGTGGAAGAACAAATCTACATAAAACAGTGAAAACAGGAGGCAGGTTAATGAGGTTAAACTCTGCAGATGAGACACTCCGAGATCACGAGCCACAGAAACCTGCATAACATTTAGAGAGAGAAAAAGCAAAGAAAGAAAATGCCAATGACACTAATAAAAGTGCAAAAAAGAAGGAATAAAAACCTAATGGAAAGTGAGATGAATCTAAACAGATTGAAAGTGCTCAGTGAATCAGGGAAGTTAATCCTGCAATTAAATAGAGTAAAAGATAGCTTCACATGAATCGGCTCTCTCTAAGAGCTTTATCTGAAAGAAAAGTGAAATCGAAAAGCCTGATCTCAAAACTGAGTATCCTTCGTGCTCTTGAAGTGAGACAACATATGGTAATATGGTTTTAGGAGGTCTTTTTGGTACAATGGAGCTCAGTTATTAAGGACCGAGTATATAAGGAGGGATTATAATTATATTATGAGGGCAGCTAGTGAAGAGGAGCTGTTAAAGGTGAAATATGAGCTTTCTTGGAAGTTTCTGAAAGTCACAATGGTGGAAAGATGACTTCAAATTAAACTGTACCTCATGAAACCTTTTAAATATAAACCACCAAGTAAAAACTAGAAGGATAAATATCTCTTTATGTTTTTAAAAGCTACAGACAAAAGCAGATTAAATCGTCTTCCGTCATCGGACTTGTTCATTTGATCATTCTTTGTGTTTCTTTTGACTCATTGAGATGCTAATAAATCAACAGCGTCACTACAAGCAGCTCTGATTCATTATCAGCCTCTTTGAAAGGTGCAAGTGGTTGAAATTAAGACGAGAGACATAGACAGACTGTTTTTCCTGTTTACACGACAATGTTTTAAAATGAAAACTTGTGTTTTGGAGGTCCAGTTACACATCAACAGTGCTTGGAGTTACTGAAAACACATATACTTGAAAACAACTTTCACAGTTTGACATTTTGAAATCGTTTCAATTCCATGGAAACGGTGGGAAATGGAACTTTTCTGAAACAATGCTGCTCAATACAAAAACAATCAACTGCACCCACCTGTGGCCTGGCATGTCCACTAAATCATTTCCATGTGAAAGAACATTGTTGTGTTAGACATAACTTTAGACAAAACTTGTTTTTAAATGGAATCGAATGCATGCTGTTGAGAGAATATTTAAATACAGTTAAAAAGACTACGTTGAGTTGAGATGAGATAAGATAAGATATTCATTTATTTGTTCCACAACAGGGAAATTTGCATTGTTTTGGCATCGTACGTCATTGTAAAGGAGCTAAATAAATGAACATGAATAATAAGCTTGTAAAACAACTATAATAAAAACTTATAATTAAGACTATGACTGTAACACAAAATAATGCTAATAGTTTTTAGACAAGTACTTTGTGTTAAAAGAGTTTTCCCATCATTAAGTTAGTAATTCTATTTATAACTAAGTACAATTTAAGCAAATAACCATGTACTTGAGTACAATCCTTTACAACTCTTGTATGATTATAATGCATGTTTAAAAATGCAATAAGTGTCACTTGAATAGGTTTATGTGTACAGTGCATGTGATCAAATATAGATTATCAATGCTTCAAGTGCTGAGGATAAGACAAGCTTCCCCTTTGACACAAATGTCAAAAAGTACAAATAAATCTTACAACATTTCTAAACTAAAATCTAGCCGGAATCTTTGAAGCAACTGTGATGTGGCCATATTTGTTTTTAAGTACTTGTTTATTCAGTGTGTGTTGTGCTATTTAATTCTGGGCTGAGGCGGTGACATTGCTCCTCTGACATTATCATGTCCTGGTGCATCTGCAGGAGCCTGAGCAGAGAGACAGAGGAAGGGGAGTGGAGTCATTAATGCTCGAACAGAGTCCCGCACATTGTAAATCTATTAAATGTCTGACAGGTACTTGGCTACAGGTGGTGGAACGTGATCCAGGGTGGAGTTGGTAGGGAAAGGGAATATGCTGTCGTTAGGAAAAAATGCAGAAACTCGGAACTAATTATTCATACAGTAGATAAATGTTGAAAAATAACTGTTCCAAGAGTTGTAGGTTTTCATTGCAAATAGTTGGTTTGTAACTCCAAAGCTTGTGGATGGATTATATTAGAACAGGGAAGCAAAGATTTAATTTTCCTGAGATCTGGATCATAACTATTAGATCTAACAATAACTATAAAAGCTACACTTTGATGGCCCGACTCGATAACAGTGATGTTTGTTATTACAGATTGCCATTGCGATCCAATATTGAACAATACCAAAGATGGTGTCATCAATGATCAAATGCATTTACAACGGTGAGCTAAAAGCAGGATATTTCAAATCATTTCTGTGAATGTTCATGAAGACAGACTTAAGTTGCATTTCGACTGAAAGTACCTAGAACTGAAGGTTCTGAGTACTTGTTCAAGGAACCAAGGGCCCATCCACATGCAGTCAAGTTTAGGTGATCATAAGCATTTTACTGGATAGACCCTCCATCCACACATGGCTGGCTGAGAGTGAAACCACTCATTTTAAAACCGGCGTCTGCAGTGGAAATCTGAAACTGCTCACTCAGCATCTCTGTCCTTACGGGTGAAAACATTGAATTCATAGCTCCTCACCTCTTCCTTAACCTGCATGAACTAACCCTGCCAGCCAACAATACAGCGATGGTGGATCACAGGGTTGTGTTCATGTAACAGAATATTCTGACTTCTGCAAAGTCTTATGCTCGTCTTCTCTCACTGTGAGCATCAGGAGGAAATTTGTATGCCCCAAACGTTCGCTTTGTGTATTCTTCTCTGTTTTTGATGTATTTCTGTTGTGGTATTATATTATATAGTTATACTCTTTCGTTGTCTGTGAATTTGTGTTGACAGAGACATTCATTGATGCTATTTCCTCTGCGTATGGACAAGGTATCAAACAATTCCTGGGTCCATCGTTTCCTGCATTTCCAACCTGACTTAAAGTCTTGGGAGTATTATGCAAAACAGGCTGATGATGCAGGAAAAAGCAAAGTATGTTAATGCATTACACCTTCAATCCAGGTTGAGGGATGGAAGTGATAAGAAATACTAAGTCACAACGATGAAATGACAGCGATTTAGAGGCCTTCATGCATGTTTGACAGATTGTTCACGTGGAGGAGGTTCAATATGTGCTGGTCGTTGTTGTGCTCTGCTGCATTTTAAAGAGGTATTAGATGAGCCCTCATCACGAGGCTGATCCAAAACACCAGAAAAGCTTAAGTCTTCCATTTGCTCAAAGGACAATGGTGAGTGAAAATCTACATGTCAATTACTCATCCAACCGGATCTGGTCATCACTAAGCTATTACTGACCAGGGACCTTTGAGGGGTAATAAAAAAAATAAGTGCAGATGTAAATTAAGACCCCCGTGTATCAGCAGGGAAAACACTTAAAGTCTATGTGATGGATCGTAGAAAGCAACCCTCCCTGCAGATGAATTGCAGCTTGCTCTTATTCCACATATTTTACAGTAGCTGTTTACAAAGTTCACAAATCTCCACACACAGTTCACGTTTGCCATCTGCTGATTTCAAGCATCTCAACATGCATCTCAGCCTCTCACTTGGTGATCTTGGCCCACCCGGGGCATTTATACAGGGGTAATTTACATTACTGTGACAGGTAGAAGAATAAGTAGTTCCTGCCAGCCAATGATGAATAGACTGTGTAAATGATTCAGGAATGAAATCTGTGATGGAAAATACATAGGTACATTAAATTAAGGGAAAAAATAAGAAAATATTTACCTTTTTGGTCCAAAAAACAATACTTTTTTTAAGAAGTATTGATGATTTTGCATCTATTCTCCCATGAAAATTATATATACCCTGTTGTGTACTGTACACATAGCAGTATTTACGTGTAGCTTTATGTATGGATTCACTGCACGTGTGCTTTCTTCTCAATACTGTAACTGTTAGGATCATGGAGCATGAGGATGTACTGTGGGCGCCGCCATAGACAGGGCATTGAACTCACCAGATGGATCATCGGCCTCCTGCTGTGCATGGTGAATGCCAACACATACAGATTCATTCCAAGATGCCCACTCTGATTAATTCACCTCCACGTCCAGACCAGCAGCTTCAAATCCTCACATTGTAAGGCTATGAATATTTTACAATATTGCAACATGGCTTTAAATGTGGGTGTGGAATCTGAGGTAAGGCAGCTGCATGGAGAGACGGGAAAAGGCTGCGAGAGGCAGGAGGATGACATGAGTGAAGACACAATCACCTCATAGTCTGCCTGAGACTGCTGACCGCATCTCTATCGGGCTGATGAATAGCATTCCCCATCTCGGTTCTCTCTGCACCGCACACTTGACATCTCACAAATTTTCCTTCACATGATGAACACATTTGTGCACCAGCATACGCAGACACATACACTCATCTTTATAGCTTTATGAAGCCAACTCTGTGACATATAATGCACGCACAAAATATAAAACCCATCCCACCTATGGATTGAGCCATCTCTTTATCCATACACACTCTATAATCTCTTTCTACAAAGTGTGGAGACTATCTCAGCTGACATGAAGTGATGGGTGGGACCACCCAGAACATACCAGCACTCAATCACAGAGAGGCACACAACCAATGTACACATCACACCTACACTCACACAGTCACCAGTTTCCCAAAAACACATGAAGAAAAAAGATCAGGAAAAAAACTAAGAAAACTCCACGAGAAAACTCCCAAAAATCTTTTTTAAGGCAATCTTCCTTGTGACCAACTTTGTATCATGTCATCCTCTTATGTAGAACATGTGTGATCGATTACCCTTCATGCCCATAGAAGACCTCTCCGTCTAATGTGACTATGTAAATCATACCAACAGCATGCGATGCCCACCCACTCGCAGTATTCTGTAATTATGGCCCTGTCTCAGAGTTCTACTGATGGATAGGTAGGTGTGTCATACACCATAACTCTCAACAAAGGCTGTCAGATGTTCTGTAACAAAGCGTCTTTCAGTTTCAGAAGATAATTGTCTTTTTCATGTTACACTCTGACTATAGATAATTTGGAAAGTGCATAGGAGAACGTAATATCCCAAAATAATACTGCTTTTCTCCAGTTCCCGTTGCTGATTGGAGTTACCCATCAGGGGTCAATTCAGAAGTTTAGCAAGTGTGAAACAACAAAATGTACAACAGAATAAAGAGTTGAAAGAGAGCAAGGATCCAGTAAAAACATGGAATCCATGAAAGGAACCAGTCAGATACTCACTTAGTTCAGAGGAAAACTCGATATGCCAGACACTGTCGTAGGTAGAACAGGAGCTCATCTTCATTTCCAAAAAGAAAAAAACCCAAGAATCCAAATGACCAAAAAACGAAACAACAACAAAAACCATGAGCTCAGAAAGGAAAATCACAAAGGGACACAGGGAAGTCCAAAACACAGACAGACCAACAAAAATAAAGAGAACTCAGCTCCTATGTATACATCACTGTCACCAGGTGAAGATAATCACAATCTCAGACACAGGTGAAACACATCAGGACAGGAAGCAGCAATCAAGCACGGGGAGGGGAAGTGAAAGAGGCTAAAATGTCTGGTGGTTTGATTGACAAATGCTAATTCCATCAAAAAAAAAAACACAAAAAAAACACAGAAGTATGAAAACAGTGACGATTGCATCATTTGAAGCCGCCTCCATTGACCATAAATTAACCTTAAAGACGTGTGGATTATCAAAGACTCATGGCAGAATCAGAATAACGCACACACATGAGGAGGAGAGGGAAGGAAGACACAGCTGGGACATTCAGGAAGTAAGATGCACATGAAAACATCAAACAAAGACAGGGAAATAAGACACAGATGTTGATATAAAGTGATCAGACAGAGAAGTACTGAGATAAAGGTCAGTGAAGCTCACAAAAATATAACAAAGCCAAACTCATAAAAGCCTTAAGTTTTAACATCTAAAAACTTTTGAGACTCTTCAGCTGATTCAATTTGTGACAAACCTCTGGCGTCATGTTCACATTTTTTAATCACACCATCAAAGGTTACTTTGACTGGCGCTGTTATTTGTATTATTAAACTTGACCTCGTCTCATAATTCAACATTTTTCCAATTACTCTTCAGATTTATTTTTCTTCTGAACTTTTTCATTGAACTGTTTATACTTTTGGGACATTTATCCATTTGTATTATGTTATCTTTGTAATAGCTTCTTGTTGATAAGGCTATTCCCACCTGACCTGCAGCATTTTCATACAAGAACGAGTGGTTCCACTCCACTGCCAATTTCATTTATTTGTTTCATTAAATTTTCGGGGGAAACTTTCCATCCAGGTAATATTTCATCAGTATCTTTCAGATTCTTAAACATTGTCAACTCAGACCCCATTTGCACGGCAACATTTTGTGTTTTTGTTTCAGAAAAGTTTCATGTTTATACAACAACATTTGGAAAACAATGTCTGTTTACATGGAAATGGCAGAAACACTGAAAACAATGTAGTTAGCATGCCAGGCCACGAGTTGGCACTGTTGGTTGTTTTTGTATTGAAACTACACACACACATATGTCCAGAGAACAATATGCTATTGATATTAAAAATGGATGTAGTTTGGCTATTTAATGCAGGTTTAGAAAGTGATCTGATCCCACCTACTGAAACTGAATGTCTTAAAGAATCGCTTCAAACTATCAAATTTACAATTTGAGCGAGAAGGCAAAATTTCAACATTTGTGGGTTTGAAAGTCACAGCGAGGAGGCTGAATGTGCTCACAAAGCAATACCAGGGCGCTTTTATGACTCTGGTCTCCAGACAGTACAGTGCTGACGCACGGGGGGCAGCAGAGGTGGCGGATTCAGGAACAGAAAAGAACATGAATTCAGCTGATCAGCTCTTTTAAGTAGACTGCTGTTTCTGTTCTCTCAGGTATGATTAAGAAGCATAAGCACAATTAACCACACAGGATAAATAGTGACACACCCAACTCAGTGAACAGAGAATCCAGGTTTATCACATGAATGAGAGAATAGATGAAAATGGGTTCAATACACATACAAATGAAACACTCGGAATGATTTTTCAATGTTCCAACTTTCTGTAGTATCTGTATCATTGTTAAAGATAGAAAACGGAGCTTATATGGTGTTTAATTGAACACACACTTCTCAGTTAGCTATGGCAGACGGAGGGAAACACAACTTTTCTGAAATGCTACTACTACACATGTGCACGACCTTAGGGAAAAGTTCTTCTGCTCAGTAGATGGACAATAACAACGTTTTCTCCAGAATGTCCATATTCTCCTGGGACCTGGTAGTTTTATAGTTGACAGTCACCGTCATAACAATCCAACTTCATCTGTCCGTCCAAATGTCCACGCTCTCCCGTTATTAATGTTTTTAACATATTTTTCTCTATGTGCGTGGTTTCATTATCAAAACAACCAAAAGTGCGACTTGTGGCCTGATATAGTAACTACATTGTTTTCAGAGCTTCTTCCCCGTACAGTCTTTGTTTTCAAAATGCTGCCACATAAATGTGAAACTTTTGAAATGAACATGCAAAAAAACAATGCATTTTTACTTGAAATACTGTGTAAACTAGGCCTCAGAATAGAATTTGAATGTTTGTTTTATTTCTCCCGGTACCATGTTGGACAGTCCAAAGTCACTCTTGTTGGGTTAATTAGTGATTGTAAACTGGCCATGGGAGAGAGTGTGTATATGAGCTTGTTTGTCTGTATACATTGGCTCTGTCTAGGGTGCATAGTGCCAGTCCTATCCCTGCACAGTTGGCTGGGATACGGTCCAACCACGAGTGACCCTAAGTTGAAATAAAGTAGGCATATGCTGGTGTGAAGCGAGTCATATATATTGATAATGTTACATATTTATCACTTGTTGTGGTATAAATGAATTTCCATGACTCTTTATAAAAAAAAAAAAAATTTAATGTAGACTCTTTATCTGCTCATTACTGATATTTTCTGGGCTTTATATTTGAAATGCCGGTGAAATGGGAAAGTAGCTGATGGCATCACCGCAGCCCAGCTAGGTTCAAAATATGAGCAGGTATCATCAGAAGTTAGAGCTAAACTAACCCACCTATCTGTGACTTCAAAGGCTTTTTTCAGATGATGCGTTCTGGCAGCAATTAAGATCTCGGAATCCAACTTTTCTTTTGTTTTGGTTTTTTTGTGCAAAACAAGCGACTGCACCGCTGCAGCCCAGTGGTTACGTGACCAATTATAATAAGCAAGCGGCGCCGAACAGAACCACGAACCCGTGTATCTGTGGCTGCACAAGCTCTTTTGGAATGGAGCATTCTGGCAGCTATTAAGAGCCCAGCACCCTGCCTTTTGTCCT
>OMNM01042280.1:2852-20700 GCA_900302745.1 Parablennius parvicornis
CTGGGGTGAGATTAAAAGGTAGCTGTGTTGTGAGGCATAGCACATTCGACGAAACATGTAATTTATCAATAATTGTGCTAAAGAGACAGCATTCTGCACAGTTAACACTGGCTTGTACTTTCTATATAAAAGGAGCAGGTATAAAACAAAATAAACAATATAACAATAAATACAACTACTTTATGATCTTTATATTGTATGTTTCTTAAGGAGGGAAGATAGTTCACTTAAACTTTGTTATCACCCAATTCAGAACATGAGAACATTTGGGAGTGAACCATTAATAATTTATGATAATCTTGTACTAACATTGTAGAGAATATTGCTCAAACTCAGCGTCACAGTAATTTAATAAAAACAATTCCACATAATCGAAAAGTCTATAGTCACATTTCTAAATCATGGAAATTGCAGATCCATGCAGACATGTGTTGCAAAAGTCTCCATTACATTAAAAAACATACTGTATTGTACTCGCTGTTCTGGCTTCACTATAGCCCTCTCAGCAGAGCACGAACATTGGTCTCCTGCTTAGACGTCTGTGGTTTTTACCCTTCTTACCACTCCTAAACAAACTTACCAATGCAGACTTTGTGACTCGTTATGTTCTCTCAAGTCATTTTTCTCTAATCTTTCCATCAAGAGTACACTACTACCCATACAGAAAACACATTGTTTTCTGCAACTTGTAATGCATAGAATAGTGAGGCCACATGCAAGGAGATTATCAAAAAATGTGCATTATAATCTGTGAGTATATGATCCTAATCATATATCATTAGGAAAACCAAATGTGCACATTTTATGTTGTATGTATGTATGATCTATATAGTGCCAAATACCTTTTAAGGGATAGGAGAAGAGGAAAGGATGGCGCAGAGGCACAGAGATAAAGAGAGAGCACAGACTACAGGAGTGACAGAATGTAAGTGACATGTAATGGTGAAACATGGAGCATGAGAAAGGAAGGAAGCTCAGAGTAGGTCTTCCAGCAGTTTAAAGCTATAGCAGCTTCACTAGATAATGGTTGAGGGTGGCCCGAACCAGCTCGAACTGTAAGCTTTATTAAAAAGAGAAGTCTTGAGCCTAACCTTAAAGGTAGAGACTGTGTCAGCCCCCCTAACTAAAACTGAGAGCTGGTTCGACACGAGAGGAGCCTGAAAGTTGAAAGCTCTGCATCCCATGCTACTTTTAGAAAACCTAGGAACCTCCAGTAGGGCGGCACTCTGAGAATGAAGTAAACTTCTGGGGAAATATGGGACTAACAGCTCTTTAAGATATGATGTAGCCTGGTTGATAAGAGCTTTATGGGTTAAAAGAAGGATTTTCAATTCTAATCGAGATTCAACAGGATGCCAATAATTTGAAGCTAACACTGGAGTTATGTGATCTCTCCTACCGGTTCCTGTCAGGACTCTCACTGAAGCATGTTCAATCAGTTGAAGACTTCTAAATCAGTTATGTGTGATTTAGCCTGATAATAGGGATTCACAAGAGTCTACTCTGGAATACATGGATTACTTCACAGCGTCATTCTGAGTCAGCATGCTTTTTTGGGGTTTTTTCCATTAGACAAGTCCTGCAGACTTGTCTAATGTTTGTTTCCTCATCACTACCTCACTGAGAACATGAACAAAGGAACCACAGTCTTATTATTGTTCCAATAATTGAAAACAACGGGTGATAAATGGATTACAGGTCATTTTGTACCTGCTGTTCAGAGTCGGCAATAACCTTAATGACGCTTAACCTCCAGGCATAATGTTTTATTGTTTAATTTCAATTATTCATTTATACCTTTTTGAAGCTTATTTCCCAATCTGCTATACTGCTTTATCCCACTTAAGGTCTTTGGCGGTTCCAGTCAATCTCAGTTTACTGTCGCCCAAGGTAGGACGCAGGTTGTCAATAGAGATGCACAAGACTGTCAGCGAAACGTAAAGTGGTCTTGTGTTTTAGCCGCGTAGATGGCACTGCTTAACTGCCATGTGCTCGCCTTCCACTAATTGCAGCTTCAGAGATGTCAGACAGCGATCCACCTCCACATATCAGTACCTGACAAAACAGCAATTTGCAGCATGCCTGTTGAGAATAAAAAGGTTTCCCGCAAAACCAGCACAATTTGTCAAAATGTTAATCTTGAAAATAAACAGAAAGGTAGGATGCACACTGTGTCAGATTGAAAAATAACAAAACTGGTATATCACTTCATGGGAGAAATGCACAGCCACTTACACCCAGCCATTTGTACATTAACCATCAACAAATAAAAGATGCTTCTGCTCGCAGCACTAATTAGTCACAGCCAGGCTTGAGTGACTTGTATAAGCTCTTCCTCGTTGATCTGAGATTATAGTCCTTCTCATCTGAACAATGACCCCCTAGTCACCTCTTTATCATAGGATTTACACACAGAGAGACAACCTGCTACACATACAGACATCTATGGTCACTTTAAAGACTCTAAATCATCTACTATATGACTTAAGATTGTGGGAGGAAACCCTCAAAAAACGACAAAATAACATGCACGTGGAAGATCCAACACAAACCGGGGACATTCTTTCTATGAGAGGCATGTGCTCAACATTTTCCCACTGTAATGGTTTTAGTCATTTACAGTTTTGTCTTGATTGCAAAGAAAATTATTTGGCAAAAATTGGCCTGTATCATCTGTATACCTTTAATTTGTCAAATGTTAGTGTTGACATTATACAGTGTATTAACCATATGATGATTTTGAAATAAAATAAGTTCTTGCAGTTATTCACGAGACACAGGCAGGCGATTCTGATGCTTTCTACCTGGGTGAAAACCAAAACTTAAAGATGGGAGTCACACATCTCGAGACAACAAAACAAAAACCTCTATAAAAGAATTTGCTTCCATCAGATCAGTAATTTGACTCAGTACAAGAAAAAAAAAAAACTTTTCTGAGAGGAATACTTTCTCAAAAGAAGAATTCCAAGTCATTGCCTCCAGTTTTCCTTTACTTTTCACACTTCAAAATTGTTTTTACTGGGGTTACGTAAACATTCATAAATCCAAGTACACATTTATATTGAAGTTATTTAATGACACACAAATATTTCTTTAATGTTTCTTTGAACGTGACTCCCACTTGCAGATGTTTAATATTACATGTTGCATTATTTCACTCGCTGATATCACCTCATTGAAACACATTCGATTCAGCCAATTCTTTTTACAGTTTGTTGATCAAAGGTACCAAGCGAATGTCTGATGACTTGGATATTTTGGCAATTAGTTTGTTTGAACATTTTTATACAAGTGCAAAACAGTATAACTGTTTTTTGTTTTTTTTAACATCTGTAAAAGCAGCGCTTAAAAGAGAATTGTCAGGCCTTGAATTTGAGTCATTAAATTGCTTTTTATCAATCATAAATGAAGGAGTTGCTCTCGTGTAAATCCTGTCCCTCTTTAAACTGAACCCAAGAACAAATCATATAGTTCATCACGAGGCTGTTTTTTTCCTTCTGTGCCTGCTGTTCCTTTGTATTTTTCCCTCTGGGAAGTATTTACATTGAGCCATTAGTTTCCCAGAAGTCTTCACCTTCAGCCTCAACAACACATGGTATCTATAACTTTACTATACTACTGCCTTGGGAGAGATTTACGTTAGTTTGCTGGAAGTCCGACTTGTCTGCCCAACTGTGCTTCACACAAATTTGTTCAAAGATAAAGATTTACTGATTAAATGATATTTTTTTATTATGTGTTATTACCTCAAGTTGAAGTAGTTTTTGTTTTGTTTTTTCACAAATTTTTGAACATTTCTAGGCATTGGCTTTTCTGACACGAGGGTTGTAATTCTGATCCTCCGCATCGAGATTGGACAACATCTGTTTTTAATCAAGAAATGAATGGTAAAGTCCCACTTTTTTCCTCAATTGGAAACAGATCAGCCCACAAAAGTCCATGCCGTGCTAGTTTATTCATTTTTACAAAGATGTGTGATGAAGCTGCCTAGTTTCAAGGTAAACACAATGACGGAGATGCGATTGAAGTTGATTTTGCACTTTTATTTGCTAAACCAGGTGTCTAACTGACCCCACTGGTGTCCTTGGCTGGAACTTCGGTTTGGGACTCGAAAGTCTGTGTGGATTGTATGACTTTTTATGGCTCCTTAAATCAATCATGAATAAAAGCACATGTGGCTGCAGTGCTTCTGGGTTATTCATTAAGCTGCTCAGGGTGCAATATTATGCTGTGAATCCATTCAAACGGCTCCCCAATACCCCAGGTTTGAATGTCTCAATTGTCATTTGATGCTAAGACTTTCCTCTCAGTAAAAACTGTTTTGAGTCACATTTTGGCATTCACACATCCTCGTGACTCAACAGGGCATTTAGAAATTAAATGTGTCTCCGTTATCTTATTTTCTACTTCAAATCTGCTTAAATACAGTAAACAACAATGGCAAAGAGGATAAATGGGGATTGATGTAAGAAGCTGTATTTCCTGCAGGAAAACCCAATGTTTTTAATTCAAAATCCCATGGTAAAATAGACTCCTTTTCTTAACGCAGGAGTATTTTACACTACCTTCTGACATTTTAACAGTTTGAACATATAGTTCAGGGAGGGTTCAAGGTACATATGAGTAATATAGAAGCGAGCAGACTCCAACACCCAGTAAAGGGAGGGGAACTCAGTAATCATTAAAGCGATGACACATCACAGGTCACAGCCATAGTAGTATTTTTTCTTTTTTTCCCCCAGAACAAAACTAAAGACAGATTGCTTTCCCATAAACGATCACTACTGAACACACTCCTTTCCCTGGGCAACTGTAAGTTACCTCATGGTGCCAATGTGGTCTGTGGATGCCTCCCAGAAAATCTAAAGTGAAATCTGTTCGCTTTGACAACATACAGTAATTACATGTAGGTTTCCATGACGCCCCGGTGTTTATCCTTACCCAGCTCCATCAGTGTGGAATTTACAGCTTTCCATTCAAAATATTTAAAAGGACTTTTAAAGGGCCATAGTAGGGGTTTTGCATATTACAACCTATTTTATTACATTTGAATAACAACATGGTATACTTGTGTTTTTGTGACCTTTCTGGTGCTTATTTAGGTCCATTACAGTAGGAAAATATTACAGAAATTCTTTACTTTAGCTATTATCAGCCTTTTATTTCTAAAGACACTATGATGGTTGTTGCAAAGAAACAACACAAGAAAGTCCCAACTCTTGACAGAACAACAGAAAAATATATTTAGGTGTATTTTGACAAGAAAGCTGCAAGGAAAGTGTTCAAATCTCTTTTAAAAAAAGGTGAAATAATCATTTAAAGCTCTGAGTTTCTTAGAACATTATTTACGACTTTACTCATGAAATCAATGCTAACTATATACTTAGGAATTTATGTTACTCTTTTTAAATGTCCCACTCAATTATCATGGTAAGGTCCCATGTGGTTGTGTTTCTTTTAGTGTTGTGTTGAGTTCAGCTGTCATCAGCAGATGGGTTAGTGTAATGACTAATACACTTGTTGCATTCAGCTGATATTAGGTCATTTACTTTCAGGAGAATTACATAATCTGGCAATTTACAGTTCCTGAAGAAAACCTTCCTGAAATATTGATGATGCAGCATCAAAATATTCAAGATAAACTACAAATATGCAGACATCTTTATGAAGGTAGCTTCGGTTAAAGGCATTTTTTGGTACTTCGAGTTGAAAATATTTCATGTTGCTGTCAGATCTGAGTTAGCTTAGGATTGATGAGGTGCTCCAGTAAATAGGAGACGATAACTCTGACTAAAGCTAATTTTAATCCGAAGAATCAGTAACTGCCTTAGACGTTTCTGAATAGCTTGAGGTAACTTTGCTTGTTCAGGCAGCTACACACCGGGCAATTTTGAGCTGTCTCAGATAAAAGATAATAATCGTGGGGAATCATGGTGAAACCTTTGGGTTTTGGCTTTAAATCAGTCCTACATGGCACTGTGAGACCGGTTTTGGCTTCCCAAGTTGGCCTCTGTTTCCAAGCTACGACTGTGTCCATATTCTCTTTCTTCCCCTTTTTGGGATGATTTCTCTCCAAACGCATCGGTTCATGTTCGTTTCAATTCTATTTTATTCCATGTTTCATATTTATGATGTGTTATTCTTGCGGAATCACGTCGACTCACATTGTTGTAGAAATGCAATTTGCACGCAGCAAAATTCATGTCAAGGCCTAAGTTTATTAGATTTGTGGTGTACTGTGTGGCTAGCTGTGAACTTATGTGATTGTTAAAATCACGCAGTCGGCAGGAGCCTTTAGAACCAAAATTAGCAGACTCACAGAAATGTGTGACGTGTTATTCACACCTATGGTCATGTCACATTGTAAAGGAGGTGAGAAGGAGGTGAGAAAGTGGTGAGAAGGAGGTGATTTCAGGCTGCTGAACAGATTAATGTTTCCTAATGAGTGTTCAGGCAAGCCAACTTCATTTGTGTAGCAGATTTCAGCAACAATGAAATTCAAAGTGCTTTACTTTCAAAGACGTACGTGCAAGAACAAAGAGAAAGGTGAATAGAAAAAAGAAAGATGAAAACAAGCATATTAAAAATTTAACAGAAAGCACAAAAAGCTAAAAAGAAAAAACATTGACAGCCAAAGAGTTAAATATACAGTGTCAATTTAGAAACACCTTCAGCCTAATTTTAAAAGTATCACACTTGGAGCCCTCCTACAGTTCTGGTACATTAAAACTTGAGTGCATAACTAAATGCAGCTTCTGCAGTTCTGGTTTTGATTGTTGAAACAAAAAGTAGTATTGATCCAGATGACCCGAGAGGTCTGCAAAGGCTCTTTAGATAACAAAAGGTCTGAGATCTATTTTAACCCAAAACATTCAGGGCCATGGAGACCCATAGTGATATTATGAAATCTCTTGTTTGTCTGACAGGAAGCCAGTGCAAAGACCCGAGAGCTCGACTGATATGCTTCACTTTCTTGATATTTGTGGAGACTAAAGCAGCAGCTGTTTGAATCATTAAATCAGCTGCAGCACAGACTGTCCTTTGCTACTTGCTTTGAACCTGCTATATTAGCATTTTAGACTGACAGAGGACCTTCAATCTCCCCAATTCCGCTCCCAAGACCATTACTTCAGCTTTTAAGATGAATAGACCTGTTCAATACAATCACTTCGTGCTGTACTTTTCACCATCTGGTGAAAGAGTGAAGAAAATCTCTGTGTCATCTCTGTAAGTATGTTAGCACATTTTGTAGTGACCGACAATGTGAGCCAGCATTAACATGCACATGTTTACAAAAAAAGTGGGCCCAGGATGGTGCCTTGAACAGTTTAACATGTAGTTTTTTCTGCCAGACTTGAAATTATTGGTTGAAACAAAGATTGTCCTTTAGATTGGATGTAAACTGGTTTAGTGCTGTACCAGAGATGCCCACCTCGTGTTCCAGTTTATACTTTGCTTTCTGCAATATTGTTCACCATGTTTACAACTTTTGAATTATAGCTACATACATGCTCACTAACAGAAGCCCAGAAAAGAGTTAGTTTGTAAGTGTAGTCAGTGATAGCAATAAATCTGCACTACTCCGACGACCAGAGTAAATGGTATTGCTCCAAATCACCTTGAGGTAGATGCTGAACCTTTGCTGTTATTATTGTGTTTAAGCATATATGTGAAAGAGGACTGGATGAAACTATGTAAACATATCAGTGGAATAATGTTACAGTTTTGTGTTGATGATATGATTGGGTATATATAAAAACTTAGTATATGACAGAATATGTTATCCAGTTAAAAGTGATTTTTCTCTTGCTCTAATTTATGCCAGTTGTGTTTTTGTCCATCACATCAAAGAGACGTTTGTTGACTGTCATTTCTTTCCTTGTGCTTTTGTGCTTGACACTACGTCACAGTACTCAGGTGAATTACAATTTGTTTTCAACAAAAGATGTTTTATGTCAAAGATGACCAGACTCACAATACATTTAGTGTGGGAAATTCCTGTTTGGCTGGATCTCGTCTGTGCAACTTGGCATTAGATCTGTGAGTAGTAGAGATATTGTCCATGGTGGGGAAAGCCAAGCAGCTCCAGGGGGGAACACAGATTGTCCAAGGTGACCGTGAATCACTCCCAGAGCTGCGTCACACCCCTGACTCATCAAAAGCCATGCTCGATACCACTTAGGCTCAGTTTAAATGTTGAAGAAGCCCTGTTAAATTCAGTCTGGAATCAGCCATTGTTAGTGTTGTTGACCTCGCATGTGCATTGACTGCAACCGTGAGTATCATTACGTGTTTTAGAAAGCTTTCAATTTTGCCTGTTCAGATGTACCCATATCAAATGAAGTTGCTGTGTAAACGAACTGTGACATTCATTTATATATGGATTTATTTATTTGACATTGGACAATCTGCCCCCAAACAAGTCTGTCAGGACTTTGTTCTGTTAGTGGTAACACGTAAACCAGTACTAACTTGTTGAGTCTTTGGCTGTTGTGGGGACCCAGTAGGTATAAAAACCAGATGTTTCAAAGGCAGAAGAGCTTCAAGCAAGATAAAGGGCACACACATCTTGGAGAGGAGATGGGATTTCCTTTGCCCACTGAAACAGCAAACACCACAAAATGGCAATGTTCTGTGGATTCATGTTTTTTTTTTTTTTTTTTCAATGAAGTCCGGATCATCAAACATATGGGGAGAAAAGGCTATTATTACAAGGAGACACTACATATGTCTTATGATTTGATGACAATGTTCAGATTTTCCTCTTTTTCCCAGTCATTTCAAATGGCTGCGGCAATGTGCATATAATCAAATCTGTTTGTGTGACGGCAGCAGGGTAACCTCTAGTCTCCATGTATTACATAGTAAATCACTGCTTTCAAACCAAGCTTTTATGGATTGGAACTGAATCCTCAAAGGTGAATATGAAAAAGAAAATCAAATGTGACATCACACCAACTATACAGTTTCTTCTTGCTTTGTGTAGATGCATTGAACAGCCACATATTCTCAGAGTGCAAACTAGCATCATCTGAGCTGTATGAAATAAACAAACACGTCAATGGATAAATCAGGAAAACCTTTCTTCAGTGACACTGGTATTATGTGCAAAAACTACTAAAAATGGTAAGCAAGGGCGGCCACCTGGAAGTTAAGTGCAATGAGTTAACAGTTTAAATAGCATACTATTCCATCTCCTTATGTTGCTCACCATGTTATGGCGACCCAGACTCCATTAGCTCACCTCAAACACAGTTCACATGAGCACCAGGAGCAACTTCCAGTCATACCTCACCATGCACTCAGACCATGGGCCATTTGTTTTGGAAGGTATGACTCACACTTAACGCTGTTCTGAGTCATGTCCTAAAGCGCTAGCTACTCTGAGTGTGAATTCTGTATAAGTTATAGTTTGTCTGTGTTGGTGTGGCAACGGTTTGTACGACCGGTTACCAACACTCCTGCATGTTCACTTTTGATGTTTTTACAACAGATGACGTATTAAGAAAACTGGTGCTAATTATTTCCATGATGAGAAACGTTTTCAAAAGAAATGAAAACTATGACATTTCTTAGCATATTTCTGGAGCTCTATTGTTAATGTTTTTTTACTAATGGAAAATTATCACACGTGTTTTTCATACAGTCATCCATACTGATACGATAAACTTATTTTATCAGCTCTTTTGGAAAAGCTTAGCTGTGGTTTTTGACTGTAAAATCCAACTGCCAATATCCAAACACCCAATGGTGAACGGCCACCGGTGACTACATGATTTAATGTCGCGAGTTGACATAAGTGGTGTGATTGCCCAAATTGTGTTACAAGAGCAAGTCTCCCACAGTCCTTTGCAGCTGCAGCTAATGCAAAGCCTCACACCCATGTGCCCCCCCCAGTGAGAGCTTGGCAGCTAAATGCAGAAAACAAGGCCAACCATCAGATGGAGACGGGGAAAAAAATGAATAGAAAATGAAGCAGAAACAAATGTGTGTTTGTGACAGCACAATGCAAGTGCGCAAACAATTTCGCCGTGATATAGAAGCATTTCAAATGTTCTCTGAGAGAAACATTCATACATACCACAACTTTTGTGTTATGTATTGATAAAGCTGATTCTTTGGTGGGGTTTGGGATCAGATATAACACTTTGAAACAGATTTTGAGGGTCTGAATCTTAATAATTTAAAATAGAGAGCTGATTCAGAGTTGAAGCATATTAATAGCACATAGCAGTGTCATTTGAAGCTTCTCATTGAGTTTATGTCAAATTCATCTGAGAACATTTCTGAAAACTTTGTTATGGGTTCTTTTCGGTGTGACGAAGATTAATCTGACCACAGACCATAATGTTTAGCGTTAAAAGACTGAAAAAACATAAATACAAGTAGTGATGATGAAAAGCGTTTAATGAATCTGCACTGTCCGAATGCTTTTGACCGTGTTTGCACACACTCCGTTAATTTGAAGCCAACACTATTTTACAGAGGCTGAATGTGATGTTAATAGTTGTTGTGTTCACCCTGAAATATTGTATGTTAGCATATGGGTCAAAGCCATCTTTTCAGTTAAAGTAAGATGAAACATTAAAAAAAAAAAAAATTTAAAACTAAAAGGTTATGACAATTACTTATTATATGCCATGTATATATACAAAAAAAACTCCAACAAAGCAGGAAATGTGTAAGTAAACTTGGATGTAAATAACTAATTGGTAATAAGGTGTTTCATGAGATACTGAAGGCAAATTTGATTAAAAAAAAAAAAGGTGACCACAGTTTTACAGACAATGATGCATCTATGAAGGCAGCTTTGGGCCACCAGATGTCTATCGCACAGCAAATAAAATCAATGCCTAAATGAATTCCAGTAGTTTTTAATCTTGTTATCCTCACTTGGCTCTTAGGACTCATTTGAACCTTGTGGGTTACTTAATGGCTGCATTGTGGTTTTGTATGTTTTTGTGCCAAAGCCAACCAATGAATGACATATCCCAGTCATTCATTGGTACTGTTTCAGCATTGGCCTGCTCCCACCAGCCTGGCCACTCTTGTATATAGACAGTTCCACACAACAGCTGGAGGAACCAAGTGAAGGCCACCGTGTGTGGATGGAGCCCCCTCTAATCAAGATCTGTTGACAGAAACTATCCATTACAAAACACAAAATGAAAAATGCTGTTTTTCTTCCACCCTGATCTTCCTTGATATGAAAGCGATGAGACTATGACACACCAGCTGTGTGGCGTCAAAGCAGCTCTGCTCACGTATGTATCCATTCAGCACATTTGCTTTCTCGTCCCACCCAGGCCTTTTAAAGTCCCGGCCCTTCGCTTCACTGTTTCTTTACCAGCAGCAAAGCTGTGCATCATCCCCACGTCATCTTCAGAAATGTTTCCAATCCTAATCACGTGTGTTACTGGTACAGATAATTACAACCATATGTTTGGCTGTGGCTTATGTGCACGTTCTACACGGGGTAACCCGTTCTCGTTCATCTTCCACATTATCCTATCCAGCGTTATGGGAAGGTTTACATAAGAAAGTCCCAAGGCTCCTGACGGTCAAGTTTTTGGATGCTACACACCCTCCTGCTCTTCAACGCTTTTAGTGGCTCAAAACCATGGAGCTGCTATATGTTAACAAGGATTTTCTGCAGCCCGGCCAAAGGCTGGGAACTGAGCCTGCAGAGAGCCAGCTGTGAATGTGCTCATGGCCCTGAGACTTGATCTGACACAGCAGAGCCATGTAGAAGTCCCTGGGCAGGGCTCCAAATCCTCCCAGTGCTCAAATGAGCGCACACATACAGATGTAGCCGTACATGTGAAAGCTTACGTATGTGTTTGCCCGGGAGCAGAATCATCACCTTCTTTTTTTGGGGAGTTTCTTGAAGATACCTTTAATCACCATTATGTTATATTTGATGAATGGCAACATTTTGCAGCATTGAATTCAAAAGGAAACTGTTATTTTATTTTAAGAAATTAAAAATAAAAAGAAGAAGAAGAAGGATGTGTTTTTTTCCTGGACTTTGAGTTTCAGAGTCAGAGTTTGTCAGCAGGTGTATTTCTGGGCAAATGATTAAATATGAACTTCCCTACAGCATAAATCTATTGCAGTCCCATGATTACTGTCAATGAGCCAGACATGCCACATGTAAGATGTTGTGCCTCCACACTGGAGCATAAAAATCAAAAGGAGAAAATTATAGCCATCTATCCATCTTCCAATGTCTCTTTCCAATTTCAACCAGATCAGCTTTGAGAGGGACTTTTTGTTCCTGCTTTGATGACCAAGATGACATTGTATCACTTAATAATGCTTCTCTTCATGTGCCTGGCGATTACAGAAATTATATAACTGTTCATCACACAGTTTCTTCGGAAAGATTACACAGGAGTTTCATGTGAAGATAAAAGTCTCACAGAGGCTGAAATCCACACAGCTTCTCTAAATCCAAACTCACATTGTTGTTCTTACATGCACTGCCAAGCTCAGTCAAATGCAATCATGTTGATGCTCCAAGTTTCATTGCATTGAGCAGAGTTGCACTTTCTGTTGATTGTACCGACTTCTTTTATACCAGTATCCTATGTACACACTCCCAGTTATCCCATAAAACATTCACCTTTTAATTATTGTGTCAAGCTGAACCGAAGGAGAAAATTGTAACATTACCCAGTTGAGCTTGGCCACACATGTGCTCCAGTCTATTGTGTGTCTACAAATGGCTTGTTGCTGGGAGGAAGGGAAATGCTCACTTAAACAGCTATCTTGCCATCAACAGTAAAGCTGCTGCAGACTGCGCTGGCTTTGATATCCTCAGAGTGACCTAAATATCCTGGTTCGTGAAATAGGTGATTGCAGCTCAGTCTGGAGCTCATTGAATGAAAGAGGTTGCTGTGCCATTACATTGGGGCCATGTATGATCATGATTTCACGCAGTCTTTAGGGCCTGTGGCAATCTTATGTAACATTAACTTACATGAGCCCCTACTTTTTTTTTCTCTTTTTTTTTTGCCCCTAACTTGGATTGGAGGATCCAAATAAGCTTGGACCTATAGGTGACCAGAATGTACAGCAAAGGATTGTCTTGGACTCTGCTGTCATCTCTGCATGGCTTGAAGGATTGACAGATGGGGCAGGAAAAAAAAAAACTGAAAGAGGCGGAAAATGAAAACAGTTTGGATTGTCCCAGCTGTAATAACTCCAGTGATGGAGCGGTCCAGAGGAGCATCTGCCACATGTTGCTCAATTCCCAGCCTTGCCATCTTTCAAACACCATCGAAACGCCTGAGAAAACATTTTGGAAGGGACCACACAGGTCCTCTCTGCTCATGACTGGTTGCAAATTCATGCTTTACTTGCCTCAGGCTTCTCTGCTTCACTTCTCTGAACCACCATTTCTTCCACAACAGCATCAGAGGAGACTGAGAGAAGCATGCTCGCACATTTTACAGCTGTGGGGAGGGTGGGTAGTTGCTGACTTGGTCTCTTACTTTCTTAATTACAGCTGTATATACCAAAAGAAGAATACATGCTACAGGGAACAATAAAAAGGGAAAAGAAGAGAACATCATGACTTTAAAATGTGAAGAAGGGCAAGGCCAATAGGATGACTTGAGGGCAAGCAGTTGGTGTGGATCACATTTTACAACCTTTTTACATTTACTAGAATTACATCAAGTGCATGTTTATTCTTGGGTTTTCACAACTGTCTGTTTGCATCTAAATTGATTTATAAAGCGCAGTGTAGTGGCAAAGCAGTTAATTCATTTCAAGACTGTTCATTTAGGATTCATTTAATTAGAGATTACAGAAAAGAGAGTCAAGTAAAAATGTATCTAATGGAAGCTTACATTTGAATAATTAAAGAGAGATAATATATTAGAATATATTATTAATGTAAAAATTTTTTTTTCTCATTTCAATTGTATTGCATCTCACACATAATTAATAGTTGTTTCACTTTCATCCAGTTTGCTTTTTTCCCTGAATAATTATTTGCAGGTTTAACGTGTTAGAGTATGCTCATTCCCTTCTCCCAAAGGAGAGGAGGGATTTTTGATACTTTCAAGTGGCAAAGGGGTGCCGGTATAGAGCTATGCATGGTGATGGGCTGATGGGAGGAGGAGTGGTCTAACCATGCTTGGTTACAATAAAAGGCACTTGTCTGGACCTCTGAGGAGCCCAAACTTTCCAGTAGCACCACAGGCGGCTGCTGCACAAAGACAAACAGGAAGGGGGACAGCTAGATAAATAAGAAAAATAGAATATAAAAGCTAAGTTTAAGCTTACTTAAACTATTTGTAACCTACATAACTTAGTGCATTTGATTTTATTATTAAATTTAATATTTATATTTCTATTGAAGAGGGCCCTTTGTGTAAAAGAGAAAAAAAAAAGACAAAATGGTGAGTCTGCTTTGCATCACATTAATCTCCCTGACACTGGCAGGCAGTTCCTACAGTCAAGACACGAACTCTAACTTGCAAGTGACAGGTAAGACTGAACTCATGTACAATTTCTTTATATATTTAAATGTCAGTAAATGTTTTGTGTTTGTTAATTTTTTTTTTTTTATGTATTATTTTGTATCAGTGTGCAAGAATATCAATAGAATATCAATGTACAAGAATATCAATGTGCATGTGGAAAGAAAAAAGAACAGGAGGATGAGCTGTGAGTGCAGCAGCACCATTGCACATGCTTGCGTAACAACAGGGTCATTGTAGCGGTGGGTAAAAGAGTCGTCTCTGGGGTAACGCACACAGACACAGTGTGGCTCACCAGCAACTCATTGACTTGCTGCATGCAGGCCACCAACAGTACGGATTGGCTGGTAAATAAATGACCCTGTCATTCACAGAGACTTACTGCTGACTCTTCTGAATGATGACCACACTACTAAAAAACAACAAAAAAAAAACCCTTAAAATGAGTCACAAGGGACTTAGTGGCTGTCCCATAATCAGACGCAAATTTGTATTACAATGCGTTGATAGCCAGCAATTTCTCACTGTTACATCCAATCTGTTTTGGTTTTTTTTTCTTACTGCAATAATACTGTCTGTCACTCCCTACTGCAGAATGAATGTGAAAACGTGGAAATATTGCTCATTGGGAAGGACCCGGATTTCATCATAACACTGTTATAATTTCATATTCACACCTGCCTGCAGGATGACACTGCGAGATGGTTGAGTTGCTGCAACTGTGAGCTGAAGAATACTAGATGTAGCAGTGACATAAAATAAAAGAGGGGTGTCCAAGAAGCTCTCATGTTATATGCATTGAGTGATATTTAATATGCTTTCAGCAGCCCTCCAAGCTGACTCAGTAGATTTCAAATTAAGGATGTCTGAGCTCCTTCTTTTCCAAGAGCAGAGGGATTAGCTCATCCGCTGGGAGAGGTCTCTCTCTCTCTCGCTGGAAGGAGATTGTGCAGTTTTATCCAAACATTGACATCTCTGCAACAGGCCAGTGATGTCACTGTGCAAACGTGTTAGAATATTTCAATGTTTATAAATGACCTCATTGTCTGCATTATATAAAAGCATTTGCTCAGCTCTGGCCAGTTCAGTCACTCTTCCATACAGTATATCATATTTACCATAAGACCAGTGTATTCTCCCTCTGAGTGTTGGGCGTTGCCTTTCCTTCTACCTACTGACTCAGTCTGGCACTGTGGAAGCTTTTGGAAATTGGCCATGGTAACGGGCAGCCTGACAAGAGCGAAGTTAAGATTAATGACCCAAGGCCAAATGTATAGAGCCCCATGCTGAACAGAAGCCAAATGACTCTGTCTTTCCCTGTGAGGTAATAGTCTGTTAAGTGTAATGCTTACTGTGGTTGTTGGTTACTGAGGCTTGGCCCAGTTGCTAAGGCTGGCTGGGAAAAGGGGCCTGGCTGGAAATGGCCTGAAGCTCGGGGGGCTGAGTGGCAAATGTGTTTAGGCTGGGAGGTGAGATGGTGATGGAGCCATGCTTGCTATCATTGTGTTTACATTATTTAATGTGAATTTTAACAACTGGCAGTCTATTTTAAACATGTGTAGAGTACTGTATACTCGTGCTCACTCCCGTGCACACACACACCCACATGCAAATCACATGTATGCTTCCAACCTTGGTCTGCAGGGCAAAATGCAGGAAGGAGCTTTTTGGGATTAGTGTGTAGGAGTTGGCCGGCTGTGTTTGTCCCAGCTGTGCTTGTTAAGTCTTTCTCCATATTGACACAAGTGGGCCATAAGCAAACGAGAACAAAGCTGCGACATACTTTGTCTCGTCATCCTGCACAATGCTCTTCAGTCAGAGGGTGTGGCACTAGACACAGGCTACCGACAAGTGATTTCCAATTTTTGCCTGGAAGCGGAGATTGAACCCAATTAAATACATTCAGTCATTCAATTACTTAAGAACAAATTAGGTCTAAGAGTGTAACATCCTAATTAGACTGGTGTAGTTTGAAAATATCTAGGGCACTGAGTAGACCTGGATTGGTGTAATGTTGTTGTTAATTTACTGTTTGGTGCTGCAAAGAAGCAGATGGTTCCAATCAATTGCAAATACAAGCTTTTACAGAGTGAGAGAGAATTGTGCTTGGTAATAAAATGGCAGTAGGTCCCAGCTGCAGCTGCCAAGCATTTTTTTTATTGTAATACACACATGTTTATTCAGTTCTTTGGTGCGTTTTCATTCCCAGCCACAGTCTTGTCAACATTTTCAAATGGGAACTGTTCAGTATTATTTGTCCTCCCCATATTTCTGCTAAATGTAACAATTTGGCTCCATCTCTTGCCTCAGAGAGTCACATGTGTTTCAAGGTGTGTCAAAGGAAAGAAAGGCTTCCTTCTCTTCCCCCTCCCAAAAAGAGTTCACAAAACAGGCTGTTGCTTTATGAGTGCTGTGTGCCCCTCATGGCCGGGGCCACATTCTCCAGTGGGACATGTGTGTGCTGGTAACTGCAGAAGCAGGAAAAGAGTGTGGAATTACTTACAACATGCCTGTCTCACTGTCTGTTGCTGCTGTCTCTCAAGCATGATCATCGTCAAGACCGCTGAACAACATATATACCTGAGTGACAGAGTTGTCTCGTATCCTTTCACCTCACTCTGCAAGGTATCTTGTTAGTATGTGAACAGTAAATTATTCTAAGCTCTTGTTTCACATCGACACTGGCGCTGTGGCATTTAATCAATCCCCTGCTTTCGTTTCACATTTCAGGATTACAGCCCACACATAGCTGAGGTAGCTGAGGCTGGTTTTCATTTTTGTGCAGAACTATTTTTTTTTAAGACATTACAATGAGACCCTTCTTTCTACATGGCATCATGTCCCAAGTACAATTTAAGGAATCTGGACATTTTTAGATTATAATATTTGATGGCATCACATCTGGTTGCCCACATCGCCGCTACCTTTGCCAGTGAGTCATTTACGTTTTAGTCACACCTCATGCAGCTCCAACACTTGCATAGAATTTATGAGGCACGGAGAAGCTGTGAGTCACTTTTCAATGACAAAATAAGCAAAGGGGATTTCTTGTCCAGTCTACATTTAAGCTCTACTTATTTTGGACAGACATTAATAATTAGCAGCAGGAGGGTGTTTCCCAGCTCATAAAATAGCTGGCAGCGTGCTGGCCACTTGAGTCAGATGTCATTGACGCTTTTGGGTGTGGCGACTTCCTGTTGCGAGGAGTGCAGCCTGAAAGAAGAACTAAGAAAGTTAAGTATGGAGTGGCATGAGGTGAGACTGAAGGGTAGATTAGGTCATTTAACAGTGCTTCTGCTAATTAAATTCTGGTGCAGGAGCACTCAATACTAATGATCTGTGTACTCCTCAAAAGG
>OMNM01042299.1:2651-21369 GCA_900302745.1 Parablennius parvicornis
AAAAAAAAAAAAAAAAAAAAAAAAAAGAATGTTGAGGTTTTTTTTGGATAGAAATTGAGTTTCAACTTGACATCGAGAACTCCAATTCTATAGTAGTAAATATGAAGGAAACCCACTCTTAGCAAAGTGTTTCTTCCCATGTGTTGTCAACAATCACAGAAGAAATGATTCATAGTAGTTGTAAGACGTTAAAATCAGAGCTGGGATTTGTTGAATTTGTGTGAATAATGCCAAAACAAGACACTTCTGCGTCCAACTCCCCTCTGCTGATGTAAACACGCGTTTGCCTCTTTGTTTGAGAAAATGACTTTTGTTTTCTAGCTATTTCATTTTGAAAACTTGATCAACATGACATGTTGGGACACCTTATTCTTACAACAAGTGACAATAGACAAATTGGGGATGTGTTTTGTTGAACGTAACGCCACCTACTGTATCTGTTGCGTCTTCAAACTGAGCCACAACAAGCACTGTGACGTTTGCTTTGTAACTATGATAAAGACACAAATAATGCCAGGTTCAATACAAGCATACATTTATTGTGTTTTTCACTGTTCCTTGTGTTGGGAGCTCTCTAGTGTGTCAGTCTGTGTTCTGCATGTTTGGACATTCCAGTATGTCATTATTTTCCTGTGATTTTGAGGATTTTCATATTTTGGTTTGTTGGATTTTAGGTGTATTTTTTTTTTGGTGGTTTCAATAAAATTAGTTTCTGCTTAACGGATGGCGGTGTCTATCGTCCTAACTGTAACATATGTATCGACATCAACATTGATGAATTTATCAAAATGAGGACTTCCGGGTTTTTTTTCTCACTGTGACATGAACCCTCGTGGACCCACACTAGCAAAACGGACACGCATGCAGTTTGCAGTCACCACTTCTGTGGGAGAAAAAGCCGTATATTCACCAGAAACATTCACACTCCACACAGAGAGGCGTGCAGTCCTAAAACGGACTCAAACTGGGGACGTTCTCACTCTCAACAGCTGAAGAACGTCAGTAGTACTTTGAATTGTTTTGATATTAATCTTTATAACAGAAATCGAAAGACAGAAAGAAACAAAAAAACATTTAGATGAATGAAACAAATGCAAAATAACACAAACCACTCAATCTACATTTGCATGAACCAAAAGGAGTAGGAAGATGCAACCTAATTAATTTGTTATCTTAATTTAAGTAAATACAGTTTGGATTTCTAGATAAAGTCTTTTGTTGGAGCCACTTTCCAGCAAAAACCTCTATACAGAAACCAGGTAAGCAGTTAGTGAAGATTATCCCACGTTTTCCACGGCGAGAAAATATAGAGCTATACAATCATTACAACTGCTGGTTCTTTTACAGTGTTGCGCTTAAAGCTGTAATAGGCGGTTTTAGAGTGTCAGGTCTATGAACATGTATAATAAAATATTCCACTTGTCAGAACAAGAACATGGAGAACCTTTTATTTTGCCATTTCTCACAGTTTTCTGGTTAGTTTAACTAGTTTTTACAATCTGAGTCTTTACTGTCTTGGTTTTGTCTTACACTTCTCCTGCAAAGGGGGGTGGTGATGGCGGCATGTTAAGTTATGTGATTGCTTCTAATTTGAAACTCAATACTTACTTTTCAAATATTGATCCAAGCAGCAGACATTTATTGGTCGTCTTATTTGGAGTTTAATTAGAAGTTGATAGGTTTGGACTCAATGTTTAGTCGACCCAGGATAAAGTTGATTGAGTAAAAGCAGTTGCCACTAATGGAATGAGAGAATAATGATCTGGGTGATACGGATCTGTATTCATGTATTTAATGTTTTCTTTGTCCTTTCCTTGCTGCAACGGGTGCTGCCTGTTAATATGCACCTGTCCAGGAGTTTAACACTTTGTTTGCTTTGTGGGATTATGTGCTCAATTGTTCTTCTGCCCGTTTCTTTTGGTTCTTAAACGGCTTTGTCTAACTCTGTGGATCCACATAGAAACACTAAAACCAAACCAAGCAGACGACTGTGATGGACGAGTCTGAAGGTATCTACATGCAATTTATTGCGCGGAAAAAAAGTTTGTAAAACAATTTGTTGTTATTTGTTTCTGAATAGTGATGTAATCTGTTAGCTGTGTACAGATTAACAGTCCCAACCGCAACTAAATGATAGCTAAAGTCAGCTTGGGAAGCAAAGGGAAACTTTTGTTTACTGAGGGGTAAAAGGTTTATGAAAATGGAACTCAACTCAGATTTAGTCAGTACTATGGTACGACTTTTTTGAACTGTTCGCTTCCATGTTCAAAATAGAGTTTGCAATCAATTTTATTTGATGAGGACATTTTAAGATGAATTAAATCTACATACCTCCCAAATAATTCATGTTCTGTCAGTTATATATTATCCAATTTAGCCTACTGAACACACATCATAGAGCACTTTGTGCGACTGTTGGTTGTACGTAGTTTTACTGCCCTGCAGTGTAACTACTACTCGCTCAGTGATATCTGAGCTAATGCGGCTCCCCAACAGGACCTGCTGTGGTAATCAAGACATATCACACTGTCGCCTGCCTCCCAACGTAGCCTGATTAAAACTTTCCACCTGAAAGCACCAATTGGAGACCTCAGTACTCAGGAAATTTGAAAGTAATTTACATGTGGCCTATTTAATTTTAATATAACTCACACTGTGCTCTCCTCTGGGAGCACTGGTGCTGCAAGGAATAGGAACATCTCCAGATCGACGCGCCTGTTGCTTATTTCCCCGCGTGTCACTTCCTCTCACAGTGTGCCTGCCTCAAAGTCATCAGCCCTATGAGTGTGTGTGTGTGTGTGTGTGTGTGTGTGTGTTAATCGGTATTTATGGGTTTATCCACAACTGACTTCCTCTTCTTTTCCCCAAAGTGCTGTTCAAAAGGAGTCACTCTGCAGAAAGTGATTCATGTTCAATTTCACAGAGTCCTGCCATGATCCCTCGCTCCTCTTTAAAACACACCGCTATGAAATTGTAAATAATAAACGCCTCTTTAAAGGTTTTCTCTGAGCATGAATGCAGTTTTATGAATTGGTAAATAATGAATGGGTACTTGCTCAACCTTTCATGTGAAGTTTCATGAAGTCATGATGAATTAGTGATTTTTTTTTTTTTTCATCTTAGCAGGTGTAGTTTTCCTTTATTAATGTATTGTTCAATCTAATACCTAGACATGAAGTAAATATAAGCAACATCAACAAACATGTTCAATCATACAAGGATAGAAACTTTAGTCGATGTTAACAGAGTTCTTTAACCCATCGCCTCTTAGCTCATGTCAAGAAAAATTCAAACGAGAAATCGAGCAAAGACTCATTTGCTCCATTACTTGTATTTGAGACGATCAGCCCGAGTCGTGATTCGGCCAAACACCACAGAATCCAGCCAAGAAAGCTAATATTAATTTGTTCTATCCAGTCACCACCGTCCTGTCAGTCGGCCAATCATCCCATACAGTAAGTTAGTCAACCAGTCACTTCTCCAGTCCATTAAGTCAGATTGGAGCCGTCTAGTTAAATCGCTCTCACTTTACGCCTCATTGCTCCCCTCAAATGCTTTTTCACTCATGGAGAAGCTTCAGGGAGAGAGAGACATCAGTGGAGGTGGGTCAGAAATTGAAATGAAGGGGATAAATACTTACATGTCTGGAAGTTCCAAGCAGTTACTGTTCATCCGTGACTCGCCGCAGCCCACTTATCTAGATAGCTATCTCCAAAGAGATTTTTTGTTTTGTTTTTAATAGTGATGTCGAGAAGACATTTACAAGCTTACAAGCTGGGTGTTGGGAAGTTTGATTTTATGCTGTTTTATACTTCTAACTACACATCATGGGTTTTTTAAAGGACATTTCTGGCAATTAAATTGCCCCCCCCAAAAAAAGGTTTCGACAGAAAAAGTCAGAGATGTGACTTGAAAGCTCTTTGAAAAGATTAGAAATCAAAGTGTTAAAACTCTAAAATCAAAAAAGTAGAACAGGCTAATTAACAATAATATATTTCTTCAATGTGAATAAAGTATAGATAGAGATTCTCATGCAAATAGTAGTTTGAGTAAGGCAGAGCATCTCTTCTTTAACTGTATCCATAAAATATTAAAATTCTCCAACACAAAGGGAACACTGGCTTCCTTCAAGGATTGTGCGGATTTATTTCAAACATAATTAATACATGTCACAGCCAGGCTCGGTGCAAACACAATGTAAAGTGATACCGCCTTGACTTCATGTTCTGGATTGACTACTACCATTACAATCCACAAATCTCATGATTGATAGATAAATAGATAGATGAATAGAACAAATAAATATAATCATTGGATATATTTATATTGCACAGTCCCTTTCAGGATCATTTTCCAAATATCTCTGAATACGACATGGAAACCATCAGGCCTTCAGCTTAACTAACAATTCCACATTTCTTCTTTATCTTCGCATCACTCAATGCAATATGGCGTCACTTTCATCCCCTACTTAGGTGTGTGCTCGTCTGTTTGTTTACTCTGTGATTGACTAGTGACCTGACCAGGGTGTACCCTGCCTTCATATCTTATTTATTTATTTTCTCTTCTATACTATATTAATCTGCCTTGGGGGGGGACACAGCGTGGTGTACAAGGGGAGTAGATGGGGACACCTCTGGGAGCCCCCTAGTGCATGTTTTTGGGAATGTGGGAGAAAACCGGAAGAAACCCAGCCACGGGAAGAACATGCAAACGCTGCACAGATGGGCCTGGGCCAGTATCGGAATGAGGACGTTCTAGTACTAACCTCTGAGCCACCGTGCGGCAAAGTCTGCGAGGACAAGCTCCAGAACCCACAGTTGGATTAAGCACTATGGAAGATGGATGGATGAAGGCTGTTTGATCTGTTCAGCTCCTTCATTCACTACATCTATCATACTTAGCATTCAAAGCAAATTACTCTTTCTATGCTGAATGTAAGATTTTTTTTCCCTCTTCTTTATTGCTTGTGTTCTATTATTTGGTACAGTGGGCTTCGCCACGTGGGTGAGAAACTCAACAACTTGCACTAAAAGACAGTGGGAAGATAACATGGTAGGATCAGATGAAATGTTTAATTGACAAACGCCTGTTCTATTGGAATTTGATGTATTCATCATGTTATTAATCTAAACACCTACAGCCTTTTGCAGCTTGTGTTTATGTCCACTGCTACCTCAGCGTCAGTGTAATGTACCATTAGTATGATATTTCCATCAGCAGCTCTTTATCTGCTGAGTTCATCTTTACAGCTGAAAAGAGCTCAATAGGTTGACACAGGAGCCGTCTCTGAAAAGGAATTTTATCTCAGCAGTAAAATAATAATCCGCAAGACGCAATGCTATTTATTCGTGTGTCAGCTAAAGCATTGGTACATTTCCATAACGGTTTTATGAATACATTTGCGGTTATGATGTTGTCATGAATTCTTCCATTAAAAAGAAATCAGATCCTGGAACGAGTGTTGTTCATAACTGCAGTCGATTTCATTGTAGACTTGTTAGCGGAGCACTACTTTTTTTTTTTTTTTTTTTCTCAGAAAAAACATTTTAGTTTAATGTGCTGTCGCTCACAAATGTGTGTTGCTACAGTTATTTTCACAACTACATTTACTCTGAATCATGTTTGCCAAATTATATTAAGACTGTGATGGCACATTATGTCAGTGAATGTGGGGAATTTACATGTGTTGGATGTCATAATCATTCTATAGCTCTACTTTTCCTTTTCTTTCAAGAGACTGATGTTTCTTACACTCTTGATATGCATTTCAACAATAATAGAAGTTGTCATAGTAACATAGTAAACACAAGACCAGACCCATTTTTCATATGAAATACAGCTGTGCAGGACGATTATGCAAGTATCAACGCAATCTAAACAGTGCAAGTGTAAAGAAAAAAAAAAAAAGATCTCCAATTGCAGTCCTGTTGCATTTCCATGTGACTTTTGACTACTAGTCTCTCTTGATTACTGGAGATCAAGGTGATTGCATGGCTTCTGCTTCCCCTTCCAGCACAGTTGATCTGCTACTGGATGTCGTCTACTTCCAATACTCCTAGTATCTTGTATCCTCCACCTTCACACCAACCACCTGCATGTCCTCCCCCTCTCCATCCACGAACTTCCTCACTTGTCCTACTCTTGTAATCTTCATAGCTTCTCACACAAGTGTCCTGTGGGACTTAACCCACCTACCTCCACCCCTTACTTTCCTTTATTCCTCCTCTCACTAATGCATGGGTGTGAAACACATTTTAGTTCAGAGGTCATATTTCCTCTTCAGTGTGGCAGACTAGTAAAGTTTAAATTTAAACTTAAAGGTTTTTCTATAATGTGGCACAGAGTATAGCTAATGAAAATGTTTATATTTTCATAAAACCAAACAATAAGTACTAAAAGTTGCTACAATTTCAGACATGAAGCCCATTTGAATGATATATTGTTGAATCTGCTGTGTCAGTGTGAGCTGGACGGGCTCCGCGCACACATGCCCATCTTGGGAAGATGAGGAAGTACTTCCTCTCATTAAACACACCAAGGAGAGAAATGACAGACTCTCTTCACTTCTGGGGCGTCATTCCAATGTATGGAGACACATATCACTGTTGGAAAACCATTAGAAAGGGAGTTTTGCACAACATGACCCCTTTAAACCTGCCTGCTTTGTTTGTGTTCTGTTACACTTGATACAAGAAAAAACGTGGCGGTAGTTGTGTACCTATTGTTGGCTAATTGAGCAGACGTCATGGCTGATATTCACCTTTCTTTCTCCCTACTGACGTCTCTCTTATCCAGTCTGATCTTTTCTCACGTGACATTCCTCTCCCTGTCTTTCCTCATCCCTTCACCCGTGTGTTAACTCCGCTGCTCCCCTGTCACTTCTAATCTCCCCCCTCTCCTCCCCTCTTTTCATGTATTAACCCCCCTCTTCAGCTGTCATCTCTCTGCTCATCCCATATTGCCCTGCCATTCTTCCCTCTCTTGTTGGAAACAGGATGCTCCACTCCGTGGTGACATTCAGCGAGCAAATAAGACTGTGGTGTCAGCAAGACTCTAACCATATGCCAGCACGTCGATGCTGCAATGCCATTTATACACGCTATAAAGCGCTGAGCTGTGATTATAGCGGTATGCTAATAAAACCATCCTATGAAGACGGCGCTGGCAAGAGTCGCTCTATCTGAAAAGGCAATGAGAAGGGGGATAAAACGGCTGCATAATTACAAGGGAGGAATGTGTGTGTGGACCGTGTGGGTGTTGAACATGTGTGTTGGAAGGGCTAAATATGTGTGTGGGCATATCAGTGTGGTTTTGTGCATCAGTGTATATATGTGCGCGTATTTTTTTGTGGTTTTGGTATGCGAGCCAGGACTGTTAAGAGCCTCTCATCTGCTGCCCAGAATTAGTCAATAACTGGCACCTTCTCTTGATAACTTGCTCAGTTAAAAGGTACTGAGTTCTAATTTACTCTCCTGCGTTCTGCTGTAACACATGATCCTGCAATGCATTCTCGCTCTGGATTGTTTCAGTGTTTGTGATGGTTGGATGGATGTTTGCAACCAATACTTGGGACATAAATTTCATCATTGGGGTTTTTGCAATATATATTCTCGCAAAGCAAAAAACAAAACTAACCTGCAACGTGTCTATTTCAATCTGCCGGACAATCATGCAAAGCATAAAAATCACCAAGAACACTTTCTTTATTTTTTTCAATGATGTAAAAATGTTTCCAATTTCATTAGTGGGGATTGCACTGCTTATGTAATAGCATGTAAGCAGTGATGCAACAGATGAAGTGAACGATTCGAGGAAAGGTCATACAGCAAGCTAGTGTTCAGGAAACCAACAGATTTCTGTAAACAGAAACATAGTTGAAGATTGGACTTCAGTTCCTTTGGTCAAACAGATAGTCAAACATGGTTTTTGGGACATTTCACTGTATTTGGCGAGAGGAAGAGGAGGCATTATTGAAACTACATAAGGTTGAAAATACACTTCTTTCTATCTTAAAAATCTTTATTTGCTTAGGTATTTTTTTTGAGAAATAAGTTAAAGTAGCCTTCTTGTACTCCGATTCTTTCAGCTGAGTAAAAACAAACGGAGAGTTGATTCCCTACAAATGCTAGTAACAGGTTTAGCTGAGACAGCCTCCAACATTTGGGAGTAAAGATGATGAAATGGTCTGCCTGCAGTCCTGAACATTGAACATTTGTGGAACGACCTTGGCACCGGTGCCGTGAAGACACAGCGAATTACTCAATGACCCTTTATTCCCATTGGTAGCGGACTCAGTCCTCCTGGAAGTAACCGGATAGAGATGTTTCGTTACCAAATAAAACTATCACTCAGAAAGTAAATAAAAAAAAATAAAATAAAGATTCGTATTGATTTTCACTGACCCTTCCCTCCACCTCATTGTAAATGTCAAACAGTCTCTGCTTTTATTTCCCCTTCGAACAGCATTTCAAAGAATTGATGACCAGCCAAGATTTTCCTCACCTTCTAAAAAATTTTCACATGTCCATGCGGTCCTCACCAGAAAGACTGATAAGAACCCACACGCTCAATAATGGCTTTGTGGTATTTGAGTAATGCTCGCTCCTATCATTAACTCTGGCAACTGTGATCAAACAAGTGTTGCACTAATGATCGGCGCTATTTTTCTAAACCACTATCATATGTGCACACAGCACACTCAAAGCCACAGTTAAATTCACTCCTCTCTGTAATCCATCACTCTCTGGATAGATGTTTGGACACCGACATCACACAGGTGGTTTGAACCACAAAAACAGCCCATGAATAACGTTCTGGGGTTTTTTTTTTTTTTTTTTTTTTTCTTCCTCTTTTATATGTGTGTGTGAGAGTGGTATTAATAGAAGCCCTTTGACTCTGCTTTAGTCTCAGTAATACCAGTGCACAACAACATGGTGTCATATCATGTTAACTAACGGTGGATGATGCACACGTGCAATCACAACCAATGCAACCTCTCACCTGGAATTAAAGCGAGTGTGTGACAGAACGGCTGTCATCTCTGTCAGACAGCTTGACAGCCTCAGCCATGGTACGAGGCGGGAACTTAAGCTTTTACTTCCTGAATGTGTGGCACCTTGATAAATAGGTACAGAGGCTGAAGTTTTTGACACTAATAATGCTGGCAAATCCCACACTTTGAAAAAGAAAACATGTCATAGTTCCAAACTAATCTGCTGGTTACGTCAGTAAAAACATGGCGGTGTGTCTGACTTTCCAGCGTGCGAGGTATGAGATGTGTTGAGGTTGGGGAAAACAAAAAAAATGTATCATCTGTCTTTACAGAAGTGAGAGCTCGCTGATTGGAAGTGTGGGTTCATTTCAAATGGAACGTTTACAAGTAAAAATGGAAAACTTCTATTGAGTTTTGGGCATCTCTTTACACAACAGTGCTCGGAGTGACTGACATTGTACTGTAAATGTCGCCTAAATCCAGTGAGGAAAAGAATGTAGAGAACACACTTCCAAAACCATTAAGGGCAGAATTTCCCAAAACACGGGGTTCTGGACTGGATTTCATCTTGGTCGCGTATAACGCGCAACATCTTCGTTAATATATCTTCAAAACTGAAACATGACACCCATCTATAGAGTTTATTTTGTAGTTTTCTCTCAGGTGTATTTCTGTTTTGTCACTCTCGTTCTTTGACCTACAGAAACTGTTTAGCTCATCAGACGTTAGCATCTAAATAACTACTCAATATTGAAGAAAGACTGTGTGTTCTGGTGAAATATGATGAGACGTGATATGATACGGAATATCACCAAGTGCTTCTTGTTTTGATTCTGAAATACTTTTTTCTTTATTTTGAAGTGGCGGGAACCTGATTGACTGAATGCAATAGTTTTATTGAACCAGAATAAGCTTATGAAATGTTATGTTCAGTAAATATAACAATCTTCACTTCCACATGTAGATATATATACATCTAAAATGTTGTTGAATATTAATTAGATGTGTTTATTCTTTAATAGACATAATGTACGTTTATCTGCAGATTGTTGCTTGTCGTTATTCTTATTGGTTCATTAATTTGGAGATGCTATTAAAAATGGGTCTTTATGGATTAGCCTGCTACTGTTATACTTGTAAACAAAAAGTATCTTCAATTAATATGAGTGTTGAAGACAATATTTCTTTTTAACCTGATTTGCTGGAAAATGCCACATGCTGCATACTTAGACTGCTGTGATTTTCATTACTTATACCGAACCATGTTTGTAATGTCCCATTGACTCAAACAGACTTTAACCGTATTTACTATAAAAGTGGACAATGCCGCAGTGAGAGTAGTCAATCGCCTGAATAGAAAGTTGGGGTTGGTAGTGTAAAGCCAACACTAATGGCAGATGTTTTTTATGTTTGATTTGACATAAATTTGTTCCCTTGTCTCTTCCCTCAGTACAAACTCATCCTAACATGTAAGTCCACCACCAGGGAAATCAATTTTTCCCAACCTGACACAACATAATTCAAAATTACTGAAGAAATTGCACAGTGACAACTCCACTGAGCACTTGTTTCTCCTTCTTACATTTGCTGTCTTGTCCAGTTATTCAGCTTACGTCTCTTTCTTGGTCACAGCCTGCTTCTGCTTAAGTAGAGCGCAATCAGCACAAATCGAAATAGCTCAAACAATTAGGCTTCATTTCTGCTGCCACTCCCACTACTTCTCGTACTTGCAGCTGACAAAAAGACCAAGCCCCATTCTCAAAGCCTCAGAATGCCTCAACGCCAATGCATTTCGCAGCACTGTGGATCAATCAACACCTACCCAGAACATTATGCCCACTTATGTCATAATCTGTTGTTTTCAATTTCTGTCAAGATATCGTTTCAAGTGAAAAAACATTGTTTTTGTATTTTCTTTTCAGAAAAGATTTGCATTTACACGTCAACATTTTGAAAACAATGTCCATTTACAGGGAAAGGATAGAAACCCTGAAAACAATAATGTTGGCATGCCAGGCCACGAGTTAGCACCGTTGGTTGTTTCTATGAAAAAGTTTTCCGATCGTTTTCAGAAATAAGTGTTTTCCGTGGCTCTGAGCACCGTTTTTTTTTTTTTTTTTTGGGTGTAAATCGACACTCAAACTGCAACTAAATATTTCCATTTTCTCTTGAAAATGTTGTATAAATGCAGAAAGATGAAAGTTTCACAGAGGTGTGGTGCAGTTTCCGAAGAGACCTTGTCCATCAAAGTGCCTTGGCTATCTGTGATCCTGTCACAGTGTCAAGTAGCTATAGATGTTTGATAGTTTGATAGATACTAGCCCCTCCAAACCAGGAGCTCGCCACAAAATATGTGGCTTTGGAGATGCTCTAACCCAGTTGGTGAACACTTTTACATAAACTTTGGAGACAAAATATTCACCTGTTGCCTCTTATATATCCCTCCCAACACCAAGCACAGGATAAAAAATAACAAACTAAAAGTCTCATTTCCCTTTTCAATTGTCGTAATTCCATAGTTAGATAAACTGTTTATAATGGTTGTTTCAAACTTGCAGCGCCAGAGCCACATTATTATTTTAAATGATTTACATTTTGCTGCACAGCAGGCAGTCATTCACCGTGACATTTATTTATCTTACGGTCTGAGGCGACAAACGCAACACTTAAATAAAAGATAGATGCATTAGTTTGTCAACAAAAAATAAATGGCGAGTTCATCATTGCACCTTTCAGTAAGCTTAGTGTGGAAAAATCTCAAAGTGTTAGATTCAAATAGAGAAATAAATTCAGTGTGACTAGACTCAAGTTTCCTGCCAATCAGTTTTGTTGTATGTTTGATATTTGGAGGAAAATCATCAAACAACAAAAAAATCATGTTTAAAGGATGGTTAAACATGCTAAAACAATCAATGAAAAAAACTGTCTTGATGCTTACAATGGCATGAACTCTTTACGTAACTAAAACCGAAAACAAACAAAACAAAATGTCTAATTGTCTACAATAATTAAAAAAGAATAAATAAAAAAGCCAATATGCCTATAGTAGCTGGAATGGCCAGAAATGCTGAAATATCTGACACTTTAAAATAGCTCAATTAGTTTAAACAGGAAAAATGGCATTTACAGGCTATACAGCTAGAATAGAATAGAATTGCTCATAGTTTAATTACTCAATTCTGCTTTTCAAATTTAAGGAATGATATTTAAAGCACAATTTCAAGCTGTATTTTCTTGAAAAATGTACCTTGATTTTGTTGCTTCAAACAAGGTTGATATATGGTGGACGCTACTTTAATAACGAGAAGAGAATGGAGTGTGAAATTGGCAGAAAAAAAATATTCAAGTTTTAGCAGTCAGTTTCAGGTGATGAGGATAGGCTTCATATATCCATGACCCAGGTGAAGGTTGGACAAAGATAGAATTACCCAGAGTCTATATGGATTTGGTGGAGCCGGGGTGGGTGGGGGTTATGGTGGAGATAACATAACTTCCAGAAATAACCTGAAGGACGAGGCGTTCATGAAGTGGAGGAGGGGAGAATGATGTGCCAATATGAAGAGCAGGGACTTTGATGACTTGGGAAAGCAGAGGTGGTGAATAAATAAAGAAACGGGAATTCACATCGCCGACAGTGGAGGAACATGGCATAGAACATAAATTAACATATCTTTCTTTCAGAAGCTGAACATGCTCTTTCCATACATATGTGTATGTATTTATTGTGTGCACATTAGCTGGGCATTCACTAATTGTCTGCTGGTATCTTACCCAACCTCCCAACAACCTCAGAGACATCAAGTGATGTTGATGATGGGTGGGTAAGCTGGATGGTTGAAACAGAATCGACTGAGTCGTCAGAGATGTGCTAGAGCTCCTCAACATATTCCAGTTTCCCATAGAAGAAAGTCCAGACAGCAGCAACCAATTACAATCTCCTTTCCTGTTAAGCAAGTTTATATGAACAGGTCAACTTGTGTGTCTTGTTCCTTCAGTGGTGGTAAAATAAAATAAAAATCAGCACATACAGCAAATTATAAAACAAATGCTGCAGATGTTTTCTGTTATGATTCATCAAGCTGTTATTACAAGATTGTATTTTTGACCAAAAAAATAAGAGCAGTTGCACAATGAACTGGATTAACCTTAACAGAGAGAGAACTTTCTTACATTAGAGTTTGTGATGTGTTGCAGTGCAAACACAAGGCTCCATCTCTGTGTAGATAACGGGCCCTGAAAAGAATATTCTAATCAGTCTCAGGGGAGAGAAGAGGGCACTGCTCATGCACTGCAGCCAACTATCCTCATTTTTAAAGAGTAGATTAAATATCTCAAAAGCAAAGTGGCTTTCCCAGTCTACTCACTGGTGATTAGATCCAGGAATTCCTGTGTTTTGCTCTTTTCCCATCTCTTAATTTTTTCTCAATTTTTCCAGCTATCAGAGACCCTCCTGCTGCTCATTTTAATTTCAGTCTGCTTTTTAAAAGAAAAAAAAAAGAAAAAAAAAAAGAAAGTCTTGCTCACTTCATACCATAGCAGTATTTCCACTGGCAATCTTTATTCATTTATTCCTCTTCATTTTGTTTTTAAACATTCACTTTTTACTCCAACCTCTGTCAGTAGGTAGCTGTGAGTCGATACTTGTTAACACAGTTGTACCCTTCAGCAGCTTCAGAGCACACACACACACACACACACACATACACAGCACAGTCTTTCTCACTGCAAACTGATTATCTGTATTAACGCCAGGAACTTGATTGGTCAATACCCAGTGGCCTGTGTCCTAATTGGCCAGCCTGTGAGGAAGAGCAAAGGGACTGGCTACTTCATTAGGAAGAAGCGAGGTGCCAAGATTGGGCCCATGTGTGTGTTGTGTGTGTTGTGAGTAGGTGTTGGATTTCTCAGCTTGTTTCTGCTGTGCCAATAAATCTATACTTACACAGAGGCATTGATGTGTAACACCCTAACGAGGAAGAGAATAAACAGTATTTAAAATTAGAGGTATACCCGCTTCTCAAGAAAGGCTTTTATTTTCCAGACCATCTCCTTAATTGTGACATATTTCAACAACATTTTGTGACATTTCAAGTGAAAATGTATTGTTTTTATAGAGTAACGTTTTGAAAACGTATGTTTGCACAGATATGAAAACAATGTAGTTTTTATATTAGGCCACAAGTGGGTGCTGCTGTTGTTTTTGTAATGTAACTGCACACACAATGTTAAAAACATTCAACAAGGTGACTATCAACTATAAAAACACCAAGTCGAAAGAGAATATGGACTGGGAGTCATGCTGCGCTACTATTGTTAATGTTGCTCTATCTGTGCAAGTGCAGAAAAACCACTTATTACGGCAGTGGTCCACATGTCCAATAGCAGCGTTTTCTCCGTCTACACAGTGTCAGAACATGTGAGGACAGACCCAAACACAGACCTCCAAGGTTCCATAAAAACAGAGTTTATTGTACAAAAATTCTCGGGAACACACGGTAACGGAAGCGGCAAGACGAGCCGACGCAGACAACACGGGAGGAGGGGTTTTAAACACACAGGGAAGGCAGGGAGACCATTGGTGCCGCACATTAGTGCTGAGCAGGGGGAGAATGCGATAGGATCATTGAAAATGTGAGGTGAGACAAAGGAGGCAGACAGATACAGAAACCTGACAACAGAGTGCAAGCATTTTAAACAAAATCCACCTTGTGAATCAACATTTGTAAGATTCTTTTTTTTTTTTTTTTTTTATTCAAGAATATGTCTGAAGTTAAACAACATAAGCAATTTGTACTGATTGTTTTTAAAACTTTGGACAAAAAACCCCCCAACAAAACCCTCTGTGACCTTCTGCAAAACCCTCAGCAGGTAAGATGAGTAACTGCACTTTATTTTTTTTTTTTTTTTTATACTTCAATTCGTCCCTATATGTTATCCAATCGAGCCTGCCACCTCTTTTACTCTCTCCTCAATTTGTTTCCTCCTCCGTCTTTATCTTTGCAAGACAGCGACCCCCTGCCAGCTCCCTCATACTGTCGCTGGGATGAGACTGTCAGCACAATGTCTTTTCAGTGAGAAAACCCACTGAGTCGGAATTTACAAACCCTAAAATAAAGAAAAAAAAAGTACATCCAATCTGACAGATACTGTGGCAGTGCAGCATGTGTGTGTAATTTTTCCCTCGGAGTGTTGATGTGTTTGTGTGTGTGCGTGTGTGTGGTGGAGGCTGGAGCCCGAGCCCATGTGTGCTTTACGGGTTCACTTGTGTGTTAAATGGATAACTGAAGCAGTGACTCTGAAGCTGTCAGTGCCACAAGAAAGTTCCGACCATCATGAAAAGTCAGATTTGACTTGATCTAAAGCAGACCTGTTTGTGTGTGTAAAAAAAAAAAAGAAAAAAAATAGAAGGAAAAAACACCCAAAAAAATAAACGTACACACCTCTTAAAACACAACTCAACAGGGAATGTAAAATAAATAATATATAATTGTTTTATTTCCTGCACTTTTGCTGAATGTTAAATATTTTATGTTAATTGTTAAACATGTATCAATTTGCTTTGAACTTAAAAAAAGAAAAAGAAAAAAAAAAAGCATGCCCGCTACGCTTTATTTAATGCTTTTGCAAAGTCATTTGGCAAATTAATTGAATAGTCTGAACTGTGCACTGTTTTATTTATTCATGGCTATAAAGATGTCACACTTAATTAAAACAGGAAATAAATTGAAGTGGGATTACAAAACAATTTAAATACTGCTCCTGGGCTATAAAATACTCTCTTAATGAGGGTCAGCTAAAGTGGTTATTGGCCAATCTGTTAAAATTAATAAAAGGAATCATCATGTTTTAGTTTTATGTTATGGAATCACAAATTAAAATTGATCAGCTAAAAATATGTGTTATAGATCACAGTCATCCTAAACATGTTGGGGGAATTGTACACATTACACATTTAACCTGCATGTCAACCCTTCTTCGTTATGAATGCATCCATAAAGAATGCAAATACAGTTTGGCCATTACTAATGTTTATTGCGTATTGATCTCTGTGCACGTGTGTGTGTGTGTGTGTGTGTGTGGTTTCATTACAAATACAAACAGCACAAACCCCACAGCCTTGGAACGCTAACTATATCCTTATTAGCGTTTATGTTGTTTTTGTGTCAACGGGCATCATTTTCAAAACGTTGCAGTATAAATGCAAAACCTTTCTGAAAAGAAAACACATATAAAATAATACCCATGAAGGAATGTCAGATCATGAATATTAACATTTTACCTAAGCAACAAAAAGCGCAGATTATAACTACAATGGAATATGGGTCTACGGCGCATGATGGTGGTCTCCAATGACCTAATAGAAATCATAATTGTGCATGTCATGTAATTCAGTGCTTATAAAGTTATCGTATAAAGCTGACAGAATGCACAGTTTCGTTTGCGGTCATATGCTCGTGCTGTGACTCCAGCAGGCAGTCGCAATATTAAATACAGTTGGCTTCACCACGTAAGCGGTGATGAGGTTAACGAAAATACTTATTTGAAAAAAGAAATGCTGCTATATTTAATAATCATTCGAAATAAAGTGTTAACCCGGTGTTCTTGAGGATTTGGGCTTATCGTTAAGTTTTTTTTTTTTTTTTTTTTTTATAGATTTCAATGTGCCAGCAGTGCTCATTCCTCTCTTCACCACATTAATGGTCCAAAGTGTTTGATCTCACAATGCTTTGTTCAGAATTGATTAACCCTGCAGTGAGTGCCACCAACATATTCTCTCTTTCTCTCAACTGCACATCTGCTGTAACCTCTGGATAATTGCCAAGGAAGAACAAAAAAAAAAAAAGATTGCTAACATACGATTGGATTTGGAATCGACACGAGCATACTTCGAGCCAATGCACCCACTATGCATCACAACAAGCCTGAAACATGTCAGAGGGTTGTAGGTGAACATGTTCTTCCCTTAAGGCACAATAAGCCCATCATGCACGGCTGCTATTACGTCAACATGGTCTAAAATGTGGGAAGAAATTCCAACTAAATATTGAAAACTTGGGTACAAGCAAGGTGATCCTAATGTTGTGGCACAGTTTGTCGTTGGTGTTTTGTTCTTTCTGGATTGTAAATTCATCCTTGTAACATTTAGAATAAATAATCTCAATATAGTAGCAGTTGGTCAGGATACTATTTTTCGTCAATTTTTGATGAAACTTGCTAGCTCTTGACTGGTCGGGCGATAATCTAGTTTATAATCTAGTTGTAGTTCTAGTTGTTAAAAAAACAAATGACTAAGGATGAGGAAGAAGCTCAGACTCAGATAACTTTATCATTTCAGTTCAGCATCCAAAAACAAATGTGGATAGAAAACTAAGAAAAACAGCAATTGTGTTGCTTTGTGTTGTTGCTTTGCTCATGACTTGTGTTATGTTGCTTTTTTTTTTTTTGTCTTGTCTCATTTGGTGGTCTTATTGCTTTCAAATATCTGCCTCATGTCTGATTCCATCTTGTGTTAGTGTTTGTTTCTTGTCATTTTATGATGTTTTAAGTGTGGAGGACAAACTTGCGCTGTAGCTTCCTGTCTTGTGTTTTTGATCTATGAGCTTTGTGAATTGGATGTATAATTTTGCTGGACGCCAGGATGAATAAATAGTTGTCAATATCGTGGCAACTGATGGGAACGATAAAACAATTAAAACCAAGGTGTCCGTCATATAAACTTCTAATCTGTAAAACATGCAGGACAGCGACTCTACAGGACACTGCTGGTCGAGAGAGAGTATTCTTCTCATGGTTTTATGTTTTATAACTATGATGTGTTCAGGTTTTCAACTGCTCGTCTCTTGTTGTCAGTTGTGTCTTATCTTGCCCTCTACTTCCTTCTCCAGTCTAGTTTTCTATTTGGTTCCTGCATTTCTTGTTTCAGCTCCATGTAAGACCTTGTTTGGATTCCTGTGATGTACCTTGTGTTGTTTTGGCTTGGCCGTGGTGCTTCAGGTTCTAGTGTGCTTATGACTTCATCTAGTTAATATTGCTATTGCATTTTCTGCTGGTATTCTCTCGCCACACATCTCAAAAAGCCCAAAGATTTCCATCAAGTAGTTTTACTCCTATACACATCTCCAGTTTGGAAATACTGGATGGCAGAACAAAAAGCAAAATGAGTCCCACATGTTTGAATATCAAGTCTCTGGTCAAGCATTCATAATTGCTTGTGCGATTTATCACATTACAAACGGTATTGTATTATATTATGACAAGCTGTCTCCCTCGAAAACATGTCCAACTGGTATTTGAATCTCTTTTATCACCCCTATAAACCTTGTGTCATTACATTGTTTTGCCATTCTTGAGTGAATTGTTCTGTCACAACCCACAGCTCACAATGGTGGGCTAATACGCCTCATGAGGAGAAGAGTTGATGGGTAATGGATCTTGCTGACGAATATCACAAACCTTCAATAAATCTGCCATCTGTGATCACATCTGAATGCAAGCTTTGTTCAAATACTCATTTTTTTATATCCCTCTTTTTGTACATACATCAGCATTTTCAAATGCTCCAACAGAAAGGACAGATATCACTTGTGGTCCCCTTGATTGTGTTGCGAAGCTTTATTGTTTTCTACATTTCTACTTTCTCACTCGTCTCACACACACACACACACACACACACACACACACACAGAGTTGCCATCCGGTCCTTTTAGAGCTCCAGATTCACAG
>OMNM01042304.1:2578-13409 GCA_900302745.1 Parablennius parvicornis
GAAAAAACATAAATAGATGCTGGACTGACATTTTACAGTCAGTTCTAATCCTATATGTACACACACACACACACACACACACACACACACACACACACACACACACACACACACACACACATATATATACATGTATACACAAATACAAACAACTACACTTGACATGTACACTTGAAAATCAATAAATTGTGCTTATGGAAAAGTATGACATGAAAAAAAATGAATATGTCAATGCAAAACACAACATAATGACATCATTTCAAGCTCAATTCAAGCTTTTTCATCTTAAGGACTTTTGCAAAACCTCTTTTAATTCAAAGGAAAGCTTCTACACCCCAATAAACTATATCGAGAGTTATCAGGGTTAAGTCCTTGGTTGAAGGACATACAAATGTCTCTCGATATCGACAGAAGTGGCCGTGGTGGGGTAGTTTTATTGAAGATAATGATTTTTGATAGCTTTTTTGCTGCTAGCTAGAGCTATAATGAGTTTTTATCCAGATGATGACTCAGGCTTTAAAAACGCTCCCTTATAAAAAAAAAGATAAAAAAATCTGATTGTGTCGTACGTGAACAGGGCAGCAACTAATGTTCCTGTGTGACGGACTACAAATGCAAAAGAAAGAGTGTCTTCCCAACAGGAACAATTCTTGCCTTAACACTTTCTGACATTTGTTTTTTAGTCAAATGTGCTATTGTCATGCAAAATCAGTTAACCAGTTTGACTTTGATATCTACCTTTATGCTAAGAAAAGTTAACAATTCATCCACTCATCTGCGTACTTATGAAGTACTGATCACATCTCTTTCAGCTGCTTAAAAAAGTTGTTCAAATGTTGTCTGCACAAGGTTCTAGTCGCAGATTTAATGGAAAAATAGCCAGAGATACTGTACTAGATTCTACTACATCAAAAGCTTCAAATAATGCAGTTCAACTTTCTGTGAAGAAATAGAAATAATCTCATTAACAGTCCTGCTCAATATGTGTTATTGGAACCCCTGAACTTGGCAAAGGCAAAGAAAGACACCATCGCTAACGGAAAGACATAAAAAGCAATGATGGATCTTTGCCAAACAGTACCTGGACAAACTGCGACTCTTCTGGGAAAATGCTTTGTGGACAGATGAAACCAAAATACAGCTTTTTGACAATACACACCAACAACGAAGCTGATAAGGACATAAACACTCTATCAACGGTTCAGCATGGTGGAGGAACCATAATGCTGTGGGGCTGCTTCACTGCATCTGATACTGGAGGACTTGACAATATCGCAGCAGTCATGAAATCAGAGAATTATGAAGAGATTTTATAGCAAAATATCTCAGGTTTAAGTCAAATTTCATGTGTCCTGCATAAAGACAAAGACCCAACACAGACATCCAGAAGCTCCATGGGATGGCTGAAAAGGAAAAATTCTACTTTTTTAAGATGGACAGCAATGAGTTCTCACTTCAATCCGATTAAAAACCTTTGGGGTGAGAGTAAATCTGCCGTTAGGGGAAAAAAAACCTGCAAATGTCGAAGAGCTTGAAAAAATTCCAAAGAAAGAGTCAGAGAACAGACCAGCTGAGAAGTGCAAGAAACTTTTGGAGGGAGTGAAACTAAATATTAAAAAGGGGCGCTGTTATTGTTGCACATGTTTTTTTATTTTTTTTTCCAGTTTCTTCTATTTCCAGTTATTTCTGAAGATATTGTAGAGGTCATGCAAAAAATGGAAAGGGTGCCAATAATGGAGAGCAGCATATTAAAGCTAAAGATTAAATATGCGTTTCAGTTTTAACTGATATAGTCTTTAATATTACACAATATCAATGATATAATCACACACAATCAGGTTTTTATTATATCTTTTTACTCATTATCCACATTATCACCATTGTGTTAATGTACTAGAAACAATAGAATATATATGTGATTGTTCCCATGCTATTCTTTTTTTAGACGACTGATTACTTTCATTACTCCTGCAGCGCATACGCGAAATGCCAAAGCCTTTCTTTTAGATAAATGTACTTTTAAGAAGCCAAACAAACCACATGGGGTTATTAGCCACAGGCGAATATTAAGTTCTTCAGAGTAACACACTTCTGTGTACTTTCACACTCCATCATCCTCACGCTGACGGGTATCATGTTTGCAATTCACATTTCTCAACAACAACAAGCTGCCAACCTATTTAAAAAGGCTCTCGGCGTGCGGATTCCCACACTCCCTCCTTGCTGACTGAAGGTCACAGTGAACTGCTGAAGAAATATGTTTGTGAGTTGTATCTTGCACTCACACCCGGGGTGAGTCGGGTCTATTGACAGCTTGAAGCCGGCGGCTGTTTGCTCTACCTCATCCGAGCCGTCAGGTAAGTATCGGTGCCCCCCCACCCCCGCACTCCTGCCTAAACACGGCAATTATCACAAACACAGGCGACATGGAGCTGACAGCTACGCGCAGGCAGAAAATGGATGCTAATGGAATGCTGTCATTATTTACAGGTCTGGGATTCGGCCCAAGTGTTATCAGCCAACAGCGGCTCAGTTTGTTTGCTACATAATAGATGTGCTATGTTTAACATGCCACTGCTCATTTTCCCCAGACCCGCGGTGGTAACGTCTCAGTCCAAAGATAACTGGTAATTTATGATTCTACTCTTTCATTTAATGAGTCGAAGGAGAGACTTTCAAGCCGCAGCATGGCCCGGGCTAAGACGCTCGTGTGTGTGCACGTTCAGACAGCCGTTCTCCTGATATTATTAAGCCGCAACCACAGACAGCCGATGATTCAGAGCCACTGCAGACGGCTTCCGGCTAATCGATGGCCTCCACGTATGATGCAAACTTCACTGAGGATAAACCAGAGGATTTATCAACCTTAAATACTCTCAACTGAAAGGCTTTGACTTGTAATGACATGACATCATATAAGGACCTCGGTGAGCTTCTTCTGAACTGGTCTATCGCAGCTCTTCTTTATGGGATTTCAATAATCAGGTTGTAAACAAATTTAACGGAGATACATCTCCTCCTCCGCTTCAAACTGTTATACTGTATATACAGTGCTGATCTCTGCCTCGAGGCAGGCTTAATCACTTCAATGAAAACTGAGGCCTACGCTGACAATTTTGTCCGTGAGTTATTTAATCTTAAATAATGAGGGCTGCAGCTCATCTCTCAACATGGCAGCGCCCAAAACGTCTGGACTGTTTCACCGGGCCATCATCAGGCGTCAAACAATAGAGAACTGTCTCAACTCCAAACCTGCAGCTTTCAACGACGGCTGTCTGGTAAACATGTCTTCAAGAGAGAAGCTGCTGAAGAGGTTACCTGAATGTTTGTGTTTCCAAATTGAACTTGAACTCCTTTCAAAAGCAACATATTGAATTTTGCACAGGATGATCTCCAAAATAACATCTGGCATTAAGATGGCAGTGTGGTCAAACTAAACGTTTATACTAAAGTATCTAACACAAGGGTGACAAATATTAGGCCCGTGGGCCAACACCAAGTAAATTGTAAAAAACACATATTTTTTTTTTTATCTATGACCAAACACAACACTGAAACCCGAGCTGAGATATCAATGATGCTACCATGAAAGCGAGCTGCCTCGTTGCTATCAAACTAGCTTAAGAGTCATGCTGTAAGAGTGAGTTTGTAAAAACACCCGTAATGCAACAGCAATAGAAGTTTTTTGGACATTTCATTGTATTTTTCTCCAGAAGTTTTCATTAAAATTGGCTTTATGTTGACATTGTAGTCATTAGATGGTGGTGTCTTTCAATAGTAATTAATTGGTTCTATGAAAACAGAGACATTTTTATCATGTATACTCTGCAGAAAAACATCAAAGTTTAAGTTTAAAGGTTGTTATGGCACTATTTAAACTCTCTGGACTACTCAAGATGAAACTGGACTGTTTGTGGCCCCTGAACTAAAATATTTGACACTCAACATCTAACAATGTCTTTATTATCGGTTTTGAGTACCTATGAATATCTTTACAGTCAGCATGTTAGTATTTGTGCAGATATGAACTATGAATACTTTAGTAAACAATTCAGTTTGCATATTAATCAGCATGGTAATAGATAGAATGCATGTCTTTAATCAGTCATTATAAATCATGACTTTTACTAACTTTCCTATTCAGCTGTATGTTGAATGTACACATTTATGTTCCTGCAGTGTTGATGAAGTTCATATGAATAAATGCATGTTGTAATTTGTCACAATTTCTGTAAGCACCAGGGATAGGAAAGTTACTACTTTCAAATTTGAAGTTGAGAAGTTTTTTTTACTTGTTAGGAAAAGAAACTCTTCATCACTTTTCACCCTCATTACTTAATTCAAGCAACACATCATGAACTGAAGGGTAAAACTAACCCATCTCACAAAGGACTAATCCAAGCTCTGTCCGTTTCTTATTATTGGGGGAACAATACAATGCTTGGTGAATTCTGCTTTACAGTAATAAGAGCTGGCATCCAAGGATCAAACAGCGACATCGCTATGAATGCTTATTCTAACTTTTCGGACACTTCCTGCTTCAAACCCAAAAAGTCAGAAGTATCGTGAGGCCCCACTCACAGTCCGTACTCATACTGAAAATCAAGATCTAATGAGCTTTTTCCCTTGGTACATCACAAATATTCACAGATTCACTCATCAGGTTTAGGCTGAAGTCAAATCTGTTTGTTTGGAAGTATGAAGGTGAAGCACACATATTAGTTTGGTGTTAATCAGCCTTAAATTCCACTATTTGATACTGTACTCACTTTCCATTCAGAACTTGGTATCCCACTGCCAACTACCACAAGACAGCCTGTTTTATCACCAAGATGAGGTTTATTATTTAAGGCTGTGGATACGTCACAGGTACTGTGGGGGCAGGCTGATGATAGTTGACACTGAAGTCAAAAGCTGCTTTAGAAAGAGACAGAAGCTCTGCCACAGTTTTCATGTCTGTCAAAGTAACAAGCTCATGGAAACGTCTGTCATTTTAATGATCAGTTACTACTACTAGACATTATTTTATAACACAGTATTTCCACCAGCGGTAAACACTCACCCACAAGTGAAAACATGTCTGCAATCATGCTGGCCTTTATCTTCAGATCCAGCGGGGCATCACTGCAAAAGAGCACATTTATAGCAGAAGAATTAAACATAGTGACCAGCAAATGTACAAAAAACATGTTTTTTCAAAGAAAAACCAAAAACTATGATAAGGCTGAAAGTTACCATACTGTCTGATCTCATTGTGTTTCTAAAAGCTGAATAATACAAGAAAGACCTTTGCCTGACATGGCAGCGGCAGTGTTTTCAGTTGGGTTCTCCTGAAACAACAAATAAAAGAATCACATAATTGAGTCACTCACCAGGCCAGGGACGGGGAGAGGTTCACCTCCAACAACCAGGGTTTGAGGTTGGAGTCAATGAGCACATCAAAACCGTACAGTTCTACAGAGGGAAACACAAAATGAATCAAAGGCTTTTCACCGCAGACGGGGAAGTCAGCAGAGACAGACAGGATTTTTAAAAAAAGAGAAAAAAAAACCTTCAAGATCGGCTCAGTGAAAATAAAGGATGAAGGGTATCAAAGTCACAAGCGTTTCCAAAGTTTTATCATAGCTCCATTATGTGGCATTTGGCTATATGGCTTTGGTCTTTCTGCTATTGATTACATGCATGTTATGTACCCAATCACTCAGGGAAGAAACAGCCACAAAAGCCGGCTACTGAGGGATTGGCTCAATTACATTAACTAAGTACATACACATTTCATCTGTCATGAGGCGGCTTACGTAATCTGGTAGATCAAAAACAAACCATGGCTGTGAACATTTTCATATATACAGTCAATAATTCTCTCATGACGGGGAAGGTTAAAGAGTCTACGTATTGTCACTATATATTAACAAGAAGGACAGTGTCCTAATTGCTACCAGAAAAAAGCTACAGCTCCATCATAACTGAGTACGTTGTCCAAGTGGAAAAATAAATCCAGAGATACGACACTGGAAATGTGACAATGTGCCCCAAAGTGGCAAAAATCCACGGAATTAAAAAACAGTAGGCAACAGGCTGTATATATGTCACTCCAGTAATAGCTCAGCACTGAGTGACACAATAGTGACACAATAAAAACCTTTTACAAAGTGGTCAGGAAGTTCCCTGTGTAAATCTCCATCCATTCTATCCCAATTTTCTTTCTTGTTTCAGTGACTGATATATGGCTCACTGCGGTATGTGCCATATGAAAGTCTTCACACTGCTCTGGGGAGTGTCACCCAACAAGCCAACGACCCGCCGGCCCCAGCAGCAGCAGCAGCGTGCAGGCAAACCGCAGTATTTTACAGGGTTAGGGTAAAGCCCAGCCAAAGAGTCGGAGGAAAAATCCCTCTAATGGCACTTCAAAAGAACAGACTGTGTTAAGAATAGGCCGGGGGGGGTTGGAGGTTTCAGAGCTGCAGTAACCAGCACTGTTTGTTCTAGCTCAGGTCAATGCCAGTGTTAAGCACACAAGAGCTTGCAAGGCAGCAGGCTACGGCTTGATATTAAACGTATTATTGTGAGGATGAAAGGAAGCGGTTTGGGTTTAACAGGCTGGGTTAACGTTATGAGTGTGCGTGTCACTTTAAGTATAGTACAGGTAAAATCTCATTAAATCTCAGATCCAGGACCCTCTTAGAGGGGCATTAAAGATCACGGAGAGGCCCGATGCCTTGCCTGCCTCAAGGCAGACAAAATGTGGAAGAAAATCAGAACATTACACTTTCTAGACATCTTAAGTATGTTGCTGTATGTTGGTGAGAGCGGATGTGTTTATCAGTAATTGGGTTCACTGTAATGTTCTGAAGAAATCATAGAGTAGCTCCACAGTCTTTCTTAGACACAATCTGGAGGAGGGGGAGGATACTGGGGTTTGGGGGGGAACCTGCTGCCTAAGGCCCCATTAACGCAACATTTTCAAGTGAAAACTTGAAACTTCATTGTGTTTTGGGTGTTTACACAAAAACGGTACCACTGAAAAAGCAACTTATCGAAAACGCCGAGGTTCTGTCTCCATGGAAACATGTGAATGTGCACCGCGGCCGTAGTAGAAAGTTCTTCTGCACATGCTCAATAGATGGACAATAAGAACATTTGCCTCCTGAGTGCCTAAACTGGTTCACACCAAAAAACATGGCAGCAAAAATAACACGAAGCATATTGATGACATATTGCCAATACATTTCATTTACATCGGTGAAAAAGCTTCTTTGTAATACTTGCAAGTTAAACTGATTGCTTTCATTTACCTAGAGATTAAATATCTATATATTTGAAAAGATATGTGAGTATATCCTTTTTGCGCTTTTTGCTCTAGAAAACGCTCAAACTGTAACTGAAATAAGAGAAAATTTAAAGTGTATTTGTTTGAAAATGACAAATGTTAGCATTTCTATGTGTCAGTTTTATACATATGTTACCAAATGTATCTGTGAGAAACTCGAGTCAATTGTATTTAATCTCATCATCTCATATTTCCAGTAACAGAAAGTGATTATGTTTCTATAGATTCTACGTAATCAACTCAGAATCTGTGCAACTTGCAAACAAAAACCATAAAACACAAAAGTAGTCAACAAAAGTAAAATTAGATAAGATAAAAAAAAAGAACAAAATACATCAATCATGATATTCCGTTTCTTTCATTATCAATCTGAACTACAACTGCTAATCATTTTGTATTTTGCTGCTTTTTAGAAAGTTAACAGTGAGCTGTTTCACTCCTAAAACAGAAACACATCTATATTGTATGTTAGTTCTCCCTTTATATGCCTCAAAAATATATAGTTCCTGATCTTTTATGTCTTTAAAACAATCACTTTAGGCTGTTCAAGTACCATTCAGTCTGATCATTTCTTTACAGTTGAAGTGAATCCACTTGTCCTTTTGTCCTCTGAAATCACAGAGGAAGACATGTTTTATGCCCTATTCCCAAAAAAAATAGCACAGCAATATCAAAATGAACCCTGAATACGACCAGAGAAGTTTGTTGTAATTGTCATTTACATTGTGAAAGATGGTGGATTTCTAAATACAAAGTGCTGCAGCCACATGTTTCTTCAATCACATCAATCTCTTAAAACACTTTTCTCACAGTGGATTTTATTTTCTCTCCACCGTACATCACATGTGTTAGGAGCTCAACTCATGGACGTGGCAAAGGGTCCAAAAACTAGTCGAACTGGATGCTTGAGTGTTCACATTGGAACTGAGCAAAGTCTGCCGTGCGTCCGTGAGCCAAGAGCCGCAACACAAGCTGCTCCTGCCATCTTTAACTTCTTCCACTTGTGAGGATGGACCGGGACCCCCGCTGCTCAAACGTGCTCGCTTGAAGCAGAGCACGAGGATTCTATTTTCCACTTGCTGACTTATCCAATTCTATCCGCTTTTTGTCGAAAAGCACACGTGTGTGTGTGTGTGTGTGTGTGTGTGTGTGTGTGTGTGTGTGTGTGTGTGTGTGTGTGTGTCATAAAACATTATGCATTAGTCTTGGGGAGCGGGGAGCTGGAATAAGTGTGTTTGAGCCCGCAGTGCCTCATCAGTGGCACCACAACAACAAGGGAAAATGGGGAGGTGTTAGGCCGCCGCACCAGCCTCCGACAAGCAGACTCCATGTGCCACGAATTTTCCCCCAATTAGGAGCAGACGCCGCTCCTGCCCCACGAGCCGGCCCAGCCGCTCGCAGTTAGACACGTTTGTTCTGTGGCTCGACCGCTGCCGGGGGAGGGTTTTTAAAAACGAGCCCACAACAAGCATCACAGACAAGGAGACGAGAGGCAGCGAACATCTACATCACACCCATTAAACAGGGAGGGGAGAGAGAGAGAGAGAAAACTATGACAGAGAGAGAGCTTGATGAAGAAGCATTTTCTTTTTTCCTTTTTTTCATTTATTATTGGGATGGGTGCTGCTGGAAAATTCACCACAAGAGACAAACACCCAAAAACAATAATCTCGCCACCATGCAGGCTGAAAATAACAACATCAAATACCTCCCTCATCTGGAGGGCACCAGGGGGGGATCACATACTGAAAGCTACTGAAATACTTTAATTGTACTCAATTTCAAGTAAAAGTACTGCTATTTACGTGGGTAAATGTAGAAATTATCGGTTATTATCAGGTTACATAAAATGAAATATTCTAAAGTAGGTCACAGTACATTTTTACTTTATAACTTCTTAAAGAAATGTCTTTCTTTCATCTTGTAACATCATAATTTTCAAATATATCGTGATAATTACAAATGCATTACTGCCATTTCAGATACTTGGTACTTTTGTGAGCATTTTCCTGCTTTATACCAACATTTATATATAGATTGTATCGCTAATGTGTAAATATTTAAAATTAAAATTTGACAAATATCTAATTAGATTAGTTCAGACTCAATCCCACATGGGGAAATCTGATAAACACAGCAGCTCCACATTGCACAATTAGTTAAAGATAGTGGCACACAAGAGAATAGACTTAATATATAAGCAAATAATTAGATAAATATATGTGTATATATACACATGGAAGTACAGGAGACCCGGATGGGGGGAAAAATACAAATAGTAGCTGTAATATTTATAATATTTACAGTATTCAGTGGAATATATGCAGCATAAAGTGTGAATATTAGAAGAATACTGTATTCCATTCAGAGATCACAGTATTAGGTTCTGACGATTATTTTTATTTGCATAACAAGCTGATATTTGATTAATTTTGTTTGCTTAAACTTTTCAAAGCTCCTTTCGCAGACAAAATAAGTTGATTACTGTATAATATGCAAATTAATAAAACAAAATTACACCTTAAAAAAAAAAAAACACACTCAAAAGTTCAATTACCTAATAATCCCAGGAGAGGACAAACTAAAGACGCTTGCCTCATTGTGATCTGCTGTACTTTACAGGAGCTGATGATGGGCTGCGAGCTGGAGCCACAGTTCCAGCGTAAGTTGCAGTTACTTGTTGTGAAAGCTGGACCCAGAAACATTAATCATCCCGAAAAGACTCGGCTGAGCAGCAGCTCCACTTTCATCACGGGGGCACAGACACGGCGCAATGCGGGAGTATCTGACGAATGTAAACCGGGGAGAGCGTTTCACAGACGGGGGTTCCAACCACACTCAGCACTTAATGAGGGACGTTCGGTGGAACACAGGACCAGTAAGTGGAATGTTTTGTGTGTAATAAAATAGGCCTGTTGGCTTGGCTAATCAGATCTTAGTCAAAACATCTCGTAATCAGCATCTCTCAGCAAAAAAGCCTGTCCATTAATCACACAGCGGCGGTGAGGAGCTGCATGGGTGGCATTTTCTCCTAACACTCACACACACACACATTCACACATGCTCCTTACAATGTAAAATGAAAATCAGTTGTTTTTATTTCTTCCCACATGAGACATTATGGACCTATAAAAAGATTTCTGTTACAGTATGTGCATTTAGATATACCGTGCATTTTCAGCTAAGCGAAGAAATCCCATTTGAAAACAATAAACATTGTATTTAAGCCATTAATAGACATTAAGAAGGCAGGGAACAATTTGCAGTAAATTAACATTATAATGTGCTTTATAGTCTTGCGTGGCTCCGTTCCAGACGAGCTGGAGACTGTATTAAAAACTCTAAACAATGGCTGCTTTTATCGGCCCGTTCGCCGAGCACACACGTGCATTCTGATGCTTTTACCTGTTTACTATTATTGGCAGCTGCTGAGGTCCTGGACTGAAGCAGGGTGCATTGTAGGTTGTGGAAGTGGAAAATATAGTAAGGATAAGAGTTGGG
>OMNM01042331.1:32084-45392 GCA_900302745.1 Parablennius parvicornis
TCTGTGCACTTTGACTGTTAACGTTTCTCGCTTATTGTTCTCTACATCCGTGTGTGTGTGTGTGTGTGTGTGTGTGTGTGTGTGTGTGTGTGTGTGTGTGTGTGTGTGTGTGTGTGCGTGTGTGTGGTTTCATTACAAATACAAACAACAGCACCCACTAGTGGCCCAACATGAAAACTAGAGTTTTTAGTGTTTCTGCTGTTTCCATGTAAACGGACAGCGTTTTCAAACGTTGCCGTGTAAATGCTAAAAATTTTTTAAACGCGAAATGCCAAAACAATGTTTTTTGACATAAAATGTTGTTGCGTAAACTTGTCCGAAATCAATCTCACTTTGTCTTCCCTATCAAAAGCAAAAAAAAAAACATACATTGAGAATACCAGCTAACTATGGTAAAAGGCAGGGTGGAACCTGGATGGGTCGCAGGTTTAATCACGGCGCAAACAGAGCGACAAACAACCACACACACTCACATTCACACCTAAAGACAATGGTCACGAGGTGACCTCATGGCTATGCCAGCTTGTGTGGAAATTCTAGGTTTTTGCTTGGTAAAAGCACAAAGAGGTTCCCGTGTTCTAATTGGCTCTGAATTGAACTGGCATGTTTGCTTGCTTTCAAACAGCTGGAGAAAACAGGCTAAACCAGAGAAAACCCCCACACACAGTCAGAACATACAAACCCCACACAGAGAGGCCTCAAACCCATGACCTTCTTGGTGTGAGGTGAGCATGGTAACTATTAAACCACAGTGAATGCTGCACAATAACATTCTCATACGAAACCTACAACAGAACGCAGAATGGTCTGAATATCATTTCAGAGGCTTTGTCATGCACGACATATGCAAGAAGCCATAAATGAAAAGCATAAAGTGATTTGGCAGTGCTCGCTGAGTGATAACAAATCTGTTTGTCATGACAACAATTTCATCAAACAACTCTTCGCTTTGTGAATGCTGTCATATGTAGCAGACGTTGCCTTTTGATGCTGTTAGTCAAGGACTTCGCATGTTACAATTTTTTTTTTTAATAAGGTCAAATGATCTGGGAGTCAAAAGTTTCTCAACTATCGAAAAAGAACAAAAAAGCAGAGGTCAGTTTGTAGATAGAAAAATGCATCCTCAACAGATGCATGGCTGGATTGTCAGGCAATCAAATAAAGCAGAAGAAATAGTGCTGGGGTTTTTTTTTTTTTTTTTTTTAAATTAAAGGATATTTAGTACATCTGAAACAATTTCAGATACACAATATACTTAGTAAGTTGTCACAACCAATGTTGGGGGACTCGCCTTGCCTCCTCGATTAATTCAGACTGTTTAAAAATAACAAGTATCCCAGACTGACTGTAAGGTGTTGACATCAGGGGAAATCAGAGAGCGCACTAGCCTCTTCTTGTTGTGTGAGATTGTTCAACACTTCTTACCGTAAATCTATTTTCAGACTGAGCAGGTAACACATCAATCCCAGCGTTAGACCAACCTCTCTTATTGTCGGGTCAGGTTTGGATCAGCAGCTGTATTAAAAGCGTAATTCTCATTAAAACGCCATTATAATGTGCTGTTGTCAAGAGGGGGAAAAATAATAAGAAACCCAGGCACTATCTGTGAACTGTTGAAAACTCTTCAAAAAGCCTCGGAACTTGCAGAGAGAAGCTTGTACTGATGTGTGGAAGGTGTCACAAAGTAATGACAGGCTTAAAAAAAAAAACAACCCAAAATGTTATGTTTTATTTGTGTGAAGCCTGAAACTGTGAATCACAACAGAACAACCTTGTATCTTAACTAATAACAGGTCCGATCTATGGCTCCCAAAGTTAAGCCATGCAAAGTAAAACTCTACAGGCTGTGGCCATCTTGAGTCAACCTCGACTGAACACTTGCATTGGATTAATGAAATTCCAAAGCATTTAGTAAGAACAGGGGAAAAGGGACTCGACCTGGAGTGGGACGCAGAAAACATACAGCCAAGTTAAACTTTAAGGGCTCTGCTGCTTCTCAGGAAATGTTGCTGTCCCAGCCTGGACAGCACATGTTCCGACTTCTTCAGAATCATCTCAAAGCTCAACTTCTCTGTGCCTCGTCTCACAACTTCCCTCTTTCCAGTTACGTCATCACTCTGGACAAATAAAACGAAGAGAGATGTGCTTGTATGTTGTGTAGAGTCCATTTTAAGAATTATTTTTGATTCACCTGATGACATGATGTCTTCTTAGTTCATAGTGGAGATTTGAAATTATGTCATGTTTCGGCACAATCATGGGTTTGGCCAGAAAATGTGTGAGATGTTTATTATCCCAGTTTGCTCATGTTGTTGAAATTCTCAGTTTTGTGTTACTGTAAATATGCATAAGTTTTCAACAGTTGATCAGACAAAAGAAATTTAAAGACGTCACCTTGAAATTACTTCTGGTTACATCGAGTGGTGCTATAGGGGTCACTTCCTACAGTAATATGTTGTTATAAACACCTAAACCTAACACATTGTTTCAATCACCAATCAGTTTCAGACATTTTCCAAAGCTCTGCAGAAGACTCATGTTAAACTGCTTTTCGACTGAACAGAGAAACAGTGAATCTCTGCAAATGTAAAATGAGTCATCCAACAAATTTGACATCCTTTCACAGGAAGAGAAAAGGAAATTGATATTGACAAGCACAAGCACAATGTTTAAGGTCAATTACATGACTAAGATCAAGAGATATACCTAAATGGTCATCTATTGCAAGGACTTTCCTGCAAAGATGAAGTTACACAATGTTGATTAAACCGGTTTCTGTCCCTCGGTGCTTCACATTATATGAAGTTTCTTTACCATCAGAAATCTGTTCAGACAGATACCAGTCTGAGTGGGTAGATCAACGATGATTTCGTAAAATATAACTCAAGCAAACATCTTTATAAAAGTTGCAAACCTTGGGTGCACTGCTGATAATCCAGGGTGCACTTTCCTCTGTGTGTTAAGAAGGAACACATAAAGAGAACAAAGCCTTATCAGCACTTATTTGCCATTTAGTGAAGGGCACGAGGATAAGACATTTGCACGGTGGGGTTTTGTTTTAAACATGGATGAAGGCCAAGGCTGTAAATGCAGACCAGGAGTTTGAGTCAGGGCCATGTGAACGGTCCCTGGTTTGCATTTGTGCTGGAGTTGAAGAGGCAGCACACAACTTGGGAGCTGACAAACAATGCCTGGTGCCCCGGTGACTCATGTAAACAATCCAATCCGGTAGATGTCAGCTAACAGCGGCCTGATGTTTCATATGTCAACCATGTACACACCAAGTTAAATACATTGGACAACACAGTAGTTACATAGTAGCAACTAACAACTAATAACTCCCTTTTCATGAGTGCATTAGAGGTTAATTAAAGCTATTAGTATCTTGCACAGTATTTCATTTTGTAATTTCAAATTTATTCGAGGCTTGGAAGAGCTTAAAGATGTTCATTTGTGGGATTAAAACACTAATAAAAAGCAGATTTTAATTGGAGACATCTGCTCAACAAAGCCATGTAAAAGACAAGTTTTCACTGAAAAAAGTCTCACAGTCATCTTCAAATTGAATGAGACGTGTTACATTTTTGTTATTATTGTCCCTTTTTTTTAGTTTAAGCGGAAAGTACTGCTACTCCTCCTTAATGTACCAAGATCATAACTTCCTTCTCTGCACAGTAAGCGCCATTTCACTCAAAACTTTGCCACAATAGTTGGCGCTATTCGTCGACAAGTCAAACATTTGAAACATGAAAACGTGTTTTCCCAAAACCGAGGAAAAACATGAAGTCCGTGAAAGCTTTCCCATTTTCTTTAATATAAAGTAAAAAGGCAATTTTTTTCCCTTACCGTTCTTCCAGTCTGTAGGCGTCGGCCGATGGCGATCTTCACCGCTCTACCTTGGTATCAACTTCCGGTTAGTTTTCAGAATATTTCAAGATGTTAGTTCACAGTAACAATAAATACAATTAGTATGGCCACAAATCTAGATGTGTGTTCTTCTCATTCATAAAATTTAGTGGATAATATTTTTTAACAAGACGTCATTGTGCTGCAGTAAGTTAATTTGGATCTAACCGGAAGTGACCATTTATTTTGGTAACTGAACGACCGTCTTCATCACATGCGCTCATTTTAAATTTGAACAAAAAAATGTTTCTTGGCTAAGAAAATTGCATTCATTGCAAAAACGCTCTGATAAAGAGCATTTTTTATGTAATAATTCTGATATACTTATAATAGTAGTAACAATATTTTATTGCACATCCCATATCCAAGGACAATCACAGCTATTCTGGGGTTACTCTGTATTGTATTTTGCACATTTTATTTTCTGGGGAATATTGTATTATATATTGCACATTTGCGGGCTATATTGTATTTGTTATTGCATATTTCAGTTTTTTAACTCCTATTTCAAATTCTTGTGGACACTGTGACTTGTATGCAAAGCATAATTGACAATAAAGATCACTTTGAGTTTAACTTTGATATTCTAAGCCCCTTTCCAGGTTTTCTTGTTATTTATCATATTATCATATTATACAAACTAGCGACCAATCAACACAGTTTGTGCTATTTCCAATTTACTCACTTTCCAATTAGCTGCATTTACATTTCTTTACCACAAGATAGAGCCATAGTCTATTGACCAAAGGCAACCCGACATGCCTCGGTTCAATACAGACCACATTAGAATCTGTTTACATGGAATATTAGATACAGCCTGATGTTCTGTCCCAGTTAATGACCTGTTTAATGTAATTCAGTGTAATTACTTGGACTACTAAACATCGGTGTCTTTCATGCTCAATAATTTTATAAACATCTCAATCAGTCCTTGAGTTTAATGGCGCCCATGCTGATACTCTGTAATTAGGAGGAATTATATGACCAAAAGTTTCCAGTACTGGGCAATCCAAGGTAGGGATCCTTCATCCTAGAACAACTTGATGTTATGGAACTTTTTCTTTGAAATACAATGCTATGAGCTTCTCATTAGGTCTGCTATTCATCTTGATCTTCATATGTATGGAGCTTGCAATGTCGGTTGATGAATTTTACACAAATTTGTTCCTAAAATGATTAAATCTTTCTGACATTTTTCAGGTCAAAGATGGTGAAAGTTGTTTGAATAAATTCCTTGTTGCAATTCAGTGTAAAATTCACTGAAGTCTCCTTTGTAGTGAATTCTGAGAGAGATTCAACGTAAATAAAGCAAGCAGGAGAATTGTTTTCCTCACAAATATTTTGTCAGGAGTAAATATATCAACCTTTGTTTTTTTTTCCAGTTTGCATTTATGAACATTTGTCATATAAACTGATAACACAGTTATATAATATGTTCCAGTGGAAACAAACACTACAGGTGCTCCTCTTTTCAGGCTATTTCCATATAAATAAATGAGGCTTAGAAAAGCCATAATGACTTCATTTTTTTCTTAACGTACAGCTATGCAACCATTGTTCCATAGGAGTTTTGTTCCATTTCAAGCTTGAAATTAAGACATATTTCATATTTTATAAGCTCGTGAAACATGGTTCAATGAGAGATGGTGCTTTTAGCTCTCCAGCTATTTTGAAAATTGATGAGAAATAAAGTATTAACGCAGATCTACATTATTTCTTTTTATTGTGCTGCTTCTTATGACATCACTTTGACTGATATTTGCCTCAGTTCACACTAACAAGTGCAACATTTGTTGATAGTTTCATCATGCATACATCCATACACCTTTATCAAATTCAGTTTTGTGGGTTGTTTGAACTTATCTCAGCTAGTTGTGAATTCAGGATACACCCTGGACAGGTTATCATCACAGGGTTAACACAGAAAGACAAACAACAACACACTCACATTCATGCCTACATGCAATTTTAAAGTCAACAATCAGCTTCAAATGTTTGTTTTGGGACTTTACACCGAAGCTGGGCTGGCTGCACAATAGAGACACCAGAGACACTCTCATTGTGAGCTGAGAGTGCTAAGAATGGATTAGTGAGGATTAATTTTCCAAACAGAAAAAAAGATGATCATCAACAAAAAAGTAGCTTGTAGGTTCTTGTCATATTGAAGGAGATTCAGGAAGCTATATTTTTGACAAGTGTGGTGTGCTATTGACACTTAACATGGGTTTAAGCAACTTGGAAAATTTTGAGTCTGATTCTTATAGAAATCAGTAAAACAGTAAAGTGGAAATCTTTAGCAGGATCTGTATTTTGACTGAGTTTTCATCCATTGCGCATTGAGCTTGTAATCTGTCAATTTGATTATCAAATATAAAACATACATGTCAGATATTTATTTCATGATTACAGGCAAGACACAAACCTGCAAAACATGTAGTGGAATTCATGTGAGGGGTATATTGTCACATATCACCAAAAATAAATGCTACAAAGTTGTTGGAAGCAGATGACCTGCTGTGGTGACAGCAAAATACAATTAACAACAGCTAGTTCAATACAACAGAGTCTCATTTCACAGTGAGATATTCTATATGGATTTGGGATGTTCTCCCGCTGAATACTGCAAAAACAAAAAGTAAGGATATTTGTGTTTGAATCCAATGTTCTGTTTTATATCAGGAATCCTTTAAAAAATAAACCTGTTGGAAACTTTTTGTTTTTAAAAGTACCACATTTGTAAGGAACATGCATTGATGGAATGAACAGCAGAAATTACTATATTGAAATTCTCAGTAGCATGTGGAGGAAACCATGACAAGCATTGCTATGAGATGGTCCTGCTCATCGCACAAATGCATGTTCCCTAAAAATGTGGAACCACATAAAAAAATTAATGAACATACTTTCTGAGTTCCCACCAAGTTGTATTGTTACAATAAAACATGGGTTATATTACAACAACTTACACATTTCCCAAATCTGTCTCCTTTGTTGATACTCTCAGGTAATAATTGTCCAAAAGGAGTTGGGAGTTCAGAGGCATCAATAAACTATACATTCATATTTTTTTTCGAATATGAGAGGAACTTGGAGAAACTCCACAGAGATAAATCTGGCCTGGATTCGAACCCACAACCTTCAATCTGTGATGCCAGACTGCTGCGGTCAAAACAAACTCTGGTTAAAATTAATGAAATGAAATACATTTCCATCCATCCAGAAAGAAAGAAAGAAAGAAAGAATGAAAGAAGATATGTGTATACTTGGAAATAGATTATATACTGTATGCGGAGCAGTGGTTAATATACTGGCCAAGGCTTTCTGTGAGAAGTATGCATGTTCTCCCTGTGTGTGTGTGTGTGTGTGTGTGTGTGTGTGTGTGTGTGTGTGTGTGTGTGTTTCCACCAGATACCCAGGCTTTCTTCAACAGCCCAAAAACATGCATGTGAGGTTAATAGGTGACCATAAATTGCCCCTACATTTGAATGTTCATGTGTTGTTGTCTGTCTCAGCGTGTTTGACCTGTGATAGACTGGACACCTGTTCAGGGTGTCCACCTGCCACCTGTCCACAAGCCAGGGCAAGCTGGGATTGACTCCACCACCCCAGGAGCAAGCGGCATAGCAAATAGATGAATGTATATTCTTTTAAATTGATTATTTACAAGAGGTATGTATTTGTGTATCTATTCATATATACATATAGGCCTACACACATATTGTAAATCAAATTCAAATCAAATTAGTATAATAGATGTTTTTCTTTTATATCTCACTGTATTTTGTATATGTTTTTATTTGAGATGTCTGAAACGAATTAATAATAAAAGCAATAAAAAAAACTATTTGCAAACCATAAGATAATGTTTTGACGATTGTTTAACGATAAAGAAAACTTTTAATATTTTAGCAGACATGGACAAGCTACCCAGGATTATGTTTTATCAACTAATATTGTTTTTTTCTTTGCTAAACTCAGTGAGCCGTAGAGTCGTTGCAGCTCGTGCGGTTCGGTGCGTGCAGGGCGCGCGTCCCCCGCTCACAGCGCTCCTCTGACGGACACACACGGAGCGAGCACAGAAGCTGCTGCTGCCTTCAGAAAATGGCCGACAGATTTTCTAGGTTCAACGAAGAGCGTGATTTCCAGGTAATGCATTTTAAACGTCTGCCAGTTTCGACCTATTCTAACACGCCGGGGTGTTTGAACACTACGCGGAGAGCCGGAGATTGTAACAAACCGCCTGCCGCATTTCGCTTTAGCTTTGCTCGCTAGCACTGCAAGCTAACTATGCTAACTGCGGCTCTTTTGAGATGAACTTCCCGAACGTCCTATATTTGACTCATGTCACCGGCTATGAGCGTCAATATAAACCCGCCCCGGCTGCTATAACCCTCATAGACGTGCAGCAGTTAAAGCAAGTCCACTGTGAAACACGTTGGTTTGTGACCTTGAGTTTACTCGTTATTTATCGACATACGCTAACGATGGATAGCGGGCTAGCATGTAGCCTAGCCTGTACGCACATTAACGGGCAGAAATGGCTGCATCATTTTGACAGCTACTCCAAAAGCTACTTAGCATGTTTATACTATCAGTGACAGTCACATTTCTGACACGTTTATCTTCCATCTGCTGCAAAGTACACGACGTGTTGTCTCGGTCAAATATTTTATTGATAACTCGTTGCATTAAACAACACTATCATGTGTTTTAGTCCTTTTTTTTCTAAATACTCATTTGGACCACGCGTTATTGTTGTGATTGTCTTGCAGATTGTTTTACCACTAAAATGTATTTCTAAGTCTAAAGGAAGCCGAAGCACCTCTGGGATGACAAATATTCCAATGTTTTGCAACATTTCGAAGTCATTGGTGGTTTCGTATTAGTCTAGTAGCCTTGTTTTTGTGATGTGGCCTGTTGGGAGTAGTTTTGGAGCTGAGTGGCTCAATTTCACAACTTGACTAATCTGTGATCTTCAGACCGCACCCAGTAAATCCCAATACAGTTGACGAGACTGTACAATAAACTTATTCCTAAGTGGATAGTCGGTAGTGCGATTGCAAATGTAAACACAGTCGCTTTATCTCGAGTACTTTGTGTTAACTTAAACAGTTGACATCATGCTTCCTCTATGTGTTCATGAACCATTGATAATCCAAAGCCACTGGACTGGTTTTTAACCCTTAGGTTTCCTCATTGGCTTGTGTAGTCATCCACGAAAACATTGTGACAGAACTGGTTCAACAGCCGTTGTTATAATTGTAAATTCGTGTCTGCTTTGGGGATACTCGAGCTGCAATGTGGTAATTTGCGCCTCAGATGTCATCCTGCTGCACTTGCTGCCTTTCACATGGCATCCTCCAAAACCTTTAACTCTCACTCTATTCTTGATAACAGTACAGGCTGGTGTGTGACTTGAAAATTCCTTCCAAACTGTGAATGAGGAAGCAACTTTTTACACATTGCTTTGTCTGGTTAGAACAGTGATGATACTGCGCTGTCCAAACATCAACCCAAATTTCAATGTGGAAACTGCAAACAGATATGATGGCTATAATGTGTGCTGATGTAAAAGACATGACTTCTTTTTGTCATCCTAACATATTGTGGAGGATAAGTAAAGTTTCTGCGTCAGTGGTATTGCTCCGGCTGCTTCAGATCGGGAATTCAAATGAATATCCTGAGGGAAATGCCAGAATTTATTTGCTTCATTCCTATTTCTTACAGCTCAGTGACATAGTGCATTTTCCCTTATGCTCCCACTAATAGACGTGAGAGCGTTCTTCGATAAGAACGTGCTTTATGGTTTGTCCAATATCGGCTCTTCTAGTTCTTTTTTCTGTCTGTGTTCATCTTTGATCATTTTGTAGCCGTTTTTGAAGTGTCCAGTGTTTACAGGGTTATTGTATCAGGAAAAAATAAAATTTGCACACACATTGAAGTTTTAACAACGTGCATGACAAACAGTTGGTGAAATGTCTTGCTGTTGCCCGGGGAATTCTGTTTTCAGCTGTTTTGCCAGTAAGAGCTAAATCACTGTGTGGTCTGAATGAGTCTGTTGAAGGGAGCTCCAATTCAGCACAGTGGAGCGCTTGTGTGTGAGATCGGCTGTGAAGGCATTCATATGCTCAGTATTCAGAAAGTTTCTCTCTGACTCCATGGATTTGAGCTTGCAGCCAAGCAACAGAGCACAGGAAACACCCACAGATGGTCTAGGTAATATCCACATGCAGCCACACAGCGCAGTCCCCTCTATTGATTCACATTGTTGTTGAAGCTTTGGTATGTCTTCATTTGAACAATACAAAGGCATTTATGTGCACTTGCAGCGGGTACCAGCTCTCTGGTTTCTCAATGTGGTACATAGCATCCACTTCGCTGATGGAGAACAAATGATAGTTGCCTCTCATAATGCAAATCGGAGGCAGTGCACGGATCATCTGTCTCTATGCTGCAATAGCAAGGTGTTTGTGCAGTCTGAGGTATGAGGAAAATAAGAAGTCACAGTGGTGGACCAGAGCGGTGCTGAAAGCCCATTAAGTGGTCTGAGCAGAAAGTCGGGAGGAAAAGAGACGAGGGCGGAGGAGCAGGGAGCCATCGATTTGTTCATAAATAAATCCATTGCTCTTCCCCAGCAACTCCCCTCCTCATAATCCCGGGCTTCACTCATGCTGATGCAGGGTTCTGTTTCATCTAAATTAATGACTGCCAGTGTGGCATCAAATCACCTCATTATGGTGGGACTATGTGAACAATTGCTTATCTCTGCAAAACCAGATTCCCTGGAGAGTGCAGTGGTTAAAGCTACTGCATGGGTAAAGCTTATGCTACTGTATTGTCAGAGCACTTAAGCGTTGCCTTTTTAAAAATGCCTTACAGTTCCCCAGTTTAACCTAAAAGTCAAGGAAACTTTGAAAAAATTTATTGAGATTTAATGTAAATGCCCGACTGTATATGTTCCCAGCTAGTGTATATTTGATTCAGCTCGTGTATGTTTGATATATATATTTGAGTTCAGAGTGAGATTTCCGCTTGTGAGTAGGTCAGTAAAAAGCATCACAAACACGACCTTCGTCTCTCCTCTGCTGCTGAAGAGAGGAAGCCATCTGTCACGGAGCTGAAACTGTTCCCTCAACTCCCACCTTCGGTCGGAGGAGTGATCCCATTACTCACACTCTGTCCCACCCAGGATGTGGGCTTAACCATAAATGCTCAGTTCGTTCTTCAAATTGTGACAATAAATATCCAGAGGAAGTCTTCATTCACTGTTCGAACAAATACAGAGAATGAAAGCAATAGTCTACTCTACTTCAAGTCGTTATAAATATCCTCGCCAGAGTATATGAAAATGTGATGGGAATCACAAACTGCATAGATACAGCATTTAATATAGATTTCCTAAATAATGATTATTTTCCATGTCCATGTGTTCACGAAGCCTGAGCCCAAACATTTTCTAAAAGTTCCAACTTTGGAGCTGTTCTAAAAAGTTGCTTTTTCATAGGCTCCGAGCACTGTTTCTTGTAAAGGGACACCCAAAACTCAACAAAGGTCTTGCCTTTTCACTTGAAAACCTCATGTAAACAGGGCCTTATTTGCATTTAGGTGTGAGTGTCTGTCTCTGTGTGTTTTCTCTGGATAAGTGACCTGTCCAGGGTGTAGACGCCTTTACTGACTTTAAAGTGGCATTGATAAAACAGCTTCAAAGATGAATGACAGATAAAAGACACCCGTCTTGTCATTCTGCATGAATATCACCAGCTGAGACGTGACCTCGGTCTAAATGAACATGATTGGGCTCTGAAAAACAAAACCACAACAAACTTACATCCTCCTATTCATTGTATGTGATTGCATGTCATTTAGTGCAGAAACCAGGCAGGACGTCCATCTACTTGTGCAACGGTGCCTCATTGTTTAAAAGATAAAGCCAATCAGTGTCTAAAAATCCAGTTTTTCTTGTGCTCATTACTGAATAATACTTCACATTGTTTTTCAAGGATGAGTGTCAATTAGGGAAGAAACTAACTTCTTCTTTTTTTAAATTTAACTTCAAAGCTCGCCTTTTGTTTTCTTTATACTCCATTCACTGGTTATCCAAGTAATGTTGTTTCTCTTAGCACTGCTTCCTGATTAAACACTGAACCATGTCTCTCGCAGGGTGGGAATCACTTTGACCAGTATGAAGAGGGCCAGTTGGAGCTGGAGCAGGCGTCCCTGGACAAGCCCATCGAATCGGTAAGGCCGCATCCATCAATCTGCACCATTGGACCAGCTGTGAGAGTGGATATGATTGGTCCAGGGAGGAATAAGAACCACACCTTTTTTTACGCCATTCATATTGTCCGTGTAGATGCATCCAGTGTTTTCTTGAACACACTTGCCACCTAACCTGTAGAATCACCTGTCTCATGTCCATTAATACCCCTTTAAGTCCCTCCAACTTCCCATGTCCTCTGCCTACTCCATCTCCCGTGTTGATAGTTCACCTGATGAAGTAAATGCTAGATGTTTGTGTTTGATGAAGAGCTTACAGATAACTGTCAGATTTCTGTGTCAGTTTGTCATTAGTTATTGTTAGTCATCTTAGCACTGTGAGAAGAGATGACTTTAAAAGCATGGGGTGGATGAAGCACTGTCAACCAAGTCCTAGAGCTGTCCATCAATTTTTAATCTCATTCAAAGAACACATGAAAAGATTAATTTCTGAAACAGCTGTTTAGGGCAAGGACACTGCACAGAGTTGTGCAACATTCAATCTTCTGATTTGTTCAGTGAACATTATCAGTCATAAAAAGAATATAGATACATGCTGGCAATTCTGAAGTTATTGAAAATGTACTTATTAGTCAGAGTTTATGTTCAGGTATCTTGATCATTTTGTAGCAGTTGATGAAAAACAGGTAGTGCTTATTCCACCCCATTTAGCAAAAGAGATAGCGCACATCAGATGGTGTGAATGGTTACATTTGTGTTTGAGTGAGTGTGTGTCTATTTAGCTTTAGAATTTCTGTGTTAGTGTATAGTGTTTGTGTCTATAGGACAGTTATCTTATTGTACACAACTTGGGGTGTTCGACATTTCTCTCCTGCAGCGAATTGGCCCCTATTAGCTAAGCAGCAATGACCCGGTTTGTATTTGCACGCTCTGCTTTCTTACTCCTATCTTTAGGGTCCTTGTAACGCTTCTCTCTCTCTCTCTCTCTCTCTCTCTCTCTCTCTCTCTCTCTCTCTCTCTCTCGTCACTTTATTCTCCCTCTATTTCTCTTGCTCCCTCCCTACTACACAGTGATTCGGTGTACAGTACCCTCTGTCATTCTGTGCTGGCATGGTGCTTGTGCAACTGGGACTGCATTTTTCGCTGAAGAGGCACATGGATAATAGCGCAGGCAGCTCTCTTCTG
>OMNM01042340.1:11615-23913 GCA_900302745.1 Parablennius parvicornis
CAAAGGGGGCTTTTTTTTTTTTTTTTTTTTTATCCACCATTAGTATCTGACAAACACGAGGTGTGACTAGGATTATCATTGCAATTATAAAAACTGTCATGATTAGGGAAAACAAAATAAAGTGTTTGCTCCAGAGACAAGAACAGCATTTTAGGAGTGGAAAATCTATTCAGCTAAAATTGTAATTATACTTTTGGTCTGATTAAGAGGCAAGAAAAAAAAAAACCCCAAAAAACTACAGGTTTAAATTTTTCCACTTTGTCTTTATTTAAATAACAAAATGGCCATCCTACACAGAACACATAATGCAAGTCAACAATACAAAATCTACAAAATGATACAGTGATAAAGAGTTTTCTTTGTTCGACAGGTAACAACTGTACAGTATAAATGGATACAACACTGTGATTTTTTTTCTCCTCTTATTTTTTTTTGTGTGTCTATATTTGGCACTTGACCACAACATGCTACTGAAATGAAATGTGGGACTGGAGAAGATGATCGCCTCCTTGAAATGTGCAGAAGCCCGGTAGAAAATTCTTTCTTTCTTTCCTGTTGAGAAGTTTGAGATTGAGAAGCGTTGTGTGTTGTCGAGCGGTTTCCAGGTACAGCAGGGACAGGCAGCTCTAAAGTGGACGCAGCGAACCAGGTCCTGTCTGCATCGTCCTCATAAATACATCACGGGTTATCGGGGTACGATCCAAACGGGCCGACAGCTGCTGCGTGACGAGACGAAACGTGCACATTCAGGAGTGTGCAAGAAAAAAAAAATAAAGAGATCCAAACCAAACTGTTGAGATTTTCTCTCAAAAAGGATGAAAAAAAAAAAAAGCCACTAAATGCAGCAGATGATATTCAAAGCTGAACGCATAGCAATACGTGTGGTCCTCTCCTGTTTTTTCTCTCTCTCTCTCTAGCATAAATATGAGCGAATATACTGTACAACTTTCTTTCATGTCGTATTCGTCACGTTAAAAGAAAAGAAAATTCCAATAATTTATACCTTGACATTTTTTTCAAAGTGAGTCTGTCCCGTTGCAGCAAATCGCTACAACGGGACCACAGAGCAAAAGAATATATAAGTACATACTCGATATTCATATAACATCTAGTCTCTTTTTTTTTCTCTTTTAATTATACACTTGTTGAATCGATAAAGAATCACAGCTCATTTTATATGCATACAAGTTCGTGTAGTGTGTGTGTGTGTGTGTGTGTGTGTGTGTGTGTGTGTGTGTGTGTGTGTGTGTAAGCTAAACTTGGCATAAAAAGTCACTTTCAAGAGAACAGATGGTTGTGATCTGCAGATAAAATAAAATAATCCCCTTCATTCAAAAGTCCTTTGGATGCAACGTTCCTCCAAAATATGCATGGAAAGAAAAAAAAAATCCCTTCTAAAATTCTTCAAAGGTTTAAAAACTACAATTCCCAGATCCTCCGGCCTACGTCGCCATGCTATAAAAGCTGAGAACACTTGTAGTCCAGGAGGGGCGGGACTCTGCTTCTTCCAGTGTTTAACGCCGAGTGCGAGGAGCAATACTCGGTGCAGACATGTCCGTCACGCAGAAACAAACCGGCACCGGTTCCCTTTCAATCAGGAAGAACGACCTTCAAAATAAAACAACAAGAGGGGAGCCACAACAGAGATTCGGCTCAGCGAACGACCAGGTGAAAGTGCTGGATGATCATCGGCTTCGATTCGGTGGTTTAAAGAGTCTTTGATGGTGTGTTGAGTTCTATCTGTACCGTGTGTGAGACCCGTCTGTGTGTGTAGAGGACTGTGCGTGTGTGTGTGTGTGTGTGTGTGTGTGTGTGTGTGTGTGTGTTCAAATGCCTCTACAGTTTAGGGTCAAAAACTCCCGGTGATGAAATGTGGTTGAAAATGCATCAAAGTGCAGAGCGGGTAAGAGTCCAGTGGTTTCTACTGGCCGGCGCTGCTCGGGTCACACTGCAGCAGCCGCACGATGGACGGGTCGTTCTTCGCTCCCTCCACAAACTCCTCCAGGGACAGTTTACCTGAAACACACACAGATTGGAATGTTAATGTCTGATTAATTGCTGCAAAGCTACTTTAACGTGAGTCGCTCTTAAAAAAAAAAAAAAATCAAGCGGGACTTTCAACGTGTCTGAAAAAACACATTTTTTCAATTTCTCAGAAATCATGATTGTCAGCTGATCTTGATTTTGAAATCAGGGTTCAGGGTAATAAAACAGGCCAAACAATCAGGCTTTAATCATTTCACTGTATATGTGCAATAAATATCTTCTAAACCGGTTATTGATTGTCTGCGCTCTGCTGTTTGTTGAAGTGATTTATGAATCTCTGGAGCTCTGTGTGAATGCAGAATGTGATCTGACGTCATCTCAACACACACACGCGTCTCACCATCTCGATTTGTGTCCATCTGCCTGAAGATCTTGTCTGTGCGTTTTTCGGGCGTGGACTCGTCCTCGGGCATCTTCATCACGGAGGAAACCATCTTGTAAATGGCCTGAAGACACCAGCAGACAGAGTCAGAAACACAAACCTTCACATGAAGATATACGGTGAAAACAAGTTGTTTTCTTTTTTTAAATATGTATCTGCATCTGGTAAACAACAGAAGCAACGTCCGTCTCTTTAATCACTCTCGTCATCTCGACTATCTTTAATGTCACTTTTACCTCCGCCAGTGTTTCTGTGACGCATTTACAAGCAGCTGATATCTCAGTAACAAAGAAATAAAAGAAATCACTGCAGTCCACAGAGTCACAGTGATGAGGAAGAAGAAGACGACCAGTGAAGACATAGTTTGATCACAGCCTGAAAACGCGCTCCAGTGAGCCGGAAGAGGAAAACACGTTGGTGACGCATCGATCTTCTTATCTCCGATCAGAGGAAGAGAGATAAAGGATGGTTTTACTTTATTTTCGGTAGCATGGCCTGATTTGACTGTGGAAACACATACGGGAAGAATTCGCGTCAAAAAGCGGGTATTTAATTTCTGTCAATAGAAGATACTTATTTGTTTTTTTTTGTTGAATCGTATGAGATATTAAAAGGTGGAAAACTAAAATGTTGCAATGCATTATAACTTCATGGAGTTTGTGAGTCGCTCTGGAATGACCTTCTGAAGAAAATCAGTCTAAATATGAAACCATCCCTGATGAGAATACATCTTTTTAAATGAACTAATTTCGGTCTTACTCTTGTTTCTACTGTTTTGCATTTAGATCATGTCGTTTTAATTGCATTTCATTTTAAAGCTGGGTGAACCGGAGGAAAACACGTTTATGACTTTGGTTTGGAAATACAAATTGGAGTATTTGAAGGATCCATTAAAAACTTCCAACCTTACTCACACTATAAATACACCAATAGCCCAGGAGATTGGGATTACGCATTCTTGGGCACTCCTCTCAGTTTAGCACCACCGTGTGTGATGTAACGACATGTGTGCAGGATCTCTGGGTGGCGTGCGCGTCTCTGAAGCTCATCCAGTAAGTCCAGGCGGGTGCGTGAGAGCGTCTGTACAGTACTGTACGGCGGCGCTAAAGCTGCTGGACGCTTTGCTGAGTCAATGCAAGGATGGAAGCGGGACCTCTCCCTTCTAGAAATAAACCCCGTCTCTTTTTAGAGATGTCTGACCGCCGGCGAGAGACGGGCTGGTTGCTAAAATTACACCGCAGCTGGGTTTTCCTGCTGTCGGTGGCTAAATGGTGCAGAACGCTGAAGCAGATGGATCTATGATGGAGCAGCTGGCGGAGCAACCGAATGCTTCATTGCAGAGCGCGGCGTTAAAGTGATGGTAGGCAACCGCCACTATATGAGGCTGTAAGGAGCAAGAAGTCTGGACTCACCGTCACGATCTCCAGCATCTCCGCCTTGCTGATGTATCCGTTGCCGTCCAGGTCGTACATGCTGAACGCCCACTTCAGCTTCTGGTCCAAGCGGCCGCGCGAGGTGACGCTCAGGGCGATGATGAACTCCCTGAAGTCGATTGTGCCGTCGCCGTTGGCGTCGAACGTGCGGAAGACGTGCTCGGCGAACTTGGAGGCGTCGCCGTACGGGAAGAAGTTGGCGTAGATCTTCTTGAACTCCTCCATGGACAGAGCGCCGCTGGGGCAGTCCCGCAGGAAGCCCTTGTACCACTCGGAGATCTCGTGCTCGGTGAAGTCCGTGTTGTCCACCAGGTCCTGCATGACGTCGGGACGGAGCTTGCTGTTCTGTTTACCCATGGCGGCTGAGGCTGCGGCTGGTCTGAGGGAAGCGACGCTTCGGACTGCCGGTGCAACAAGAGGGAAGACACAAAGAGACAGAAGAAGGTTATTATAGGAGCCCGGGCGCAACGCGAAGGACGAAGGGAGCAGTGGGAACAACATCATAACTGTTTAAACACAAGAGATCTCATGTGAAATTAACTGTTGTAATAAAATAATCCACTTTAATCTCCATATCATTCCATATTCATAGGCTGTGTTCACACACTGTGGAAGATATGAAAGCAGATTGGACTGAGACGCAGATCGTTTTGTTCTCATTCTGCTTGGGTCCGGAGCAGTAAAACTTCACTGTACAAATTTAAACACCACGAATGATGTTGAGTCCAGAGTTGGTATTTCCAGGACTGTTTAACCTAGAGTGTTCAATTTGTCTGCACGTCGTTCACAGTTTGGGTTTGGGAGTCGTTTTCTGAGCCAGAACAGAAAGAGGATGCAGCAGTGTGTTCAAAGCTTATTCCTACTAAAAAAAGGAGTAAACAAACTGCCAACTAGCCCGTAAAAATAATCAAACACACCTACATTATTCATTTGAAACTCATTCTTTAACACTCTTTTCTAATTGATTCCCCCTTTTCCTGACAACATCTAACTGCAACCATAAAAAGCAAACACAGCTGAGTGGCTGAAAGTACAGATACTATTGATGTGTGATCGTATGCGCACACACACACACACACACACACACACACACTTGAGAGTTCAGGTTTTGCTATGCACCTGCAACACAAGACCACCAGATGTTTCTCGGAGCGTAAAGCCACGACTGAGGCTCAACCACACCTGCCAGCGCGGGAGTGCATGCTGCTTTGCAGATGCAACTTGTACTTCCTGCAGGAACTCTTCGGCAATCACATATTTTCTGTCTTTAAAAAAAAAAAAAAAAGGCACCGTGAAAAGCTTCTTGTAGAGGGGATGAAGAAAGTGAAAGTTTGAAAGCTGAAGACACAGTTCAGAGCATGAACCTGCAGCTAATGTGCTTAGCACCCCCCCATGTCAGTCTGCTGGCTGAGCCGAGCTCTCAGGCTAAAGACAAAGAGGGAAGCTGTAAAAAGCTTAGCCGAGGATAACGACAGACAAAATCAGCCGTGTCAGGTCAGGCCAGAGAAAATTACACTACAGGTGGTTTGTTCTCAGGAAGAGAGAGAAAAAGATCTGGCACCTGTAGCTTTACACTGGAGTTTTTCTTCTTGAGTCAGAATGTGAAAATATGAAACATATAATTTCCTCAGGCCAAGCTCGTGGGCGTCCGAGTTACCAGTGTCATCGTTAGACAACAAACGCAAAGAAATACCAGAACTTGACTGGAACAACTGTGCATGAAAACTGTGTGGAATGATGTCTTGGCCGTGTGGATTCATTTCCTGCCGCTGTATTTCGGGGTCATTGTTCCCACTAAACCAGAGATAAAGTTTCAACTAACTTCATTTTAGTCCCTGATTGATCATTTCTGAGAGAGGAAGGAGCTGCTGCTGTGTTTCAGGCGAAGTGCGAGCCTCGCTCGAAATTAGCTCCAAGAATAAATTTGGGATTAATTAAAACTACTGCAGTAATAAACTCAATAGGAAGCACTTCATTAAAAAAAAAAGAACCCCATACAAGCTGAAACGCCACAGCTCATTAATTCATTTTGCAGTTTTAAGCTTTCAAATTGAACTGTGGGAACGTGTGCGAATTAAAAAAAAAAAAAAAAAAAACAGCCCTGCGTTTTCATTACTTCTGCTAAATGTTATTTGTAACAGCCCCGGTCTTCATCTCGCTTTATTTCCCCGTCTCACACATGTTCCATAAACAGACGGCGGCGATAATCTTTTAATTAACTCAGAGTAAACAATGAGTTCCAGCAACGAGGCAGCCACCTCCAATAAGCTCCCTGCTGTTTCCGATAGTTCACTTTCGATGCTACGGCAGCGTGGAAAGCAGCTTAACACCTGTTTACACTCTCATTACCCCTGGAACAAAAACACATCAGCAGCCGGGGGTGGGGGGGTGCAGATTGGTGCTCCGTGTGAAGTTCTGATATGCAGAATGCAAGTGTTTAAATTAGAAGAACAGCAGCGTGGACCCCGAGAGGAGAAAACCCACCCAGACAGAAGGGTGGGCGTTTTAAGAGGCTGAGACCTGAAGGTCTCCCACTGTAAACCTTTTTAAGAACAGACTAATCTGACGCCGGGACATCGTGTGCAGAATCGCCGCTGAAACATTAAGACCCCCACAAAGCTGACTGACGCACAACTCCGTCATCTGCAAACAGTTACACCTTCGCTGGAGACGAGGTTGTTTTGTTTTTTTTGTGCAGCACACGTTTGCTTTATTGTACAGCTAAAAATGTTCTTGTATAAAAAGCTGTGTTTTAGGAGATAAATTCTGCTGCTTCCTGAACAAGATTGACTGACAGCAGATCAGAATATGTGTCTTATTCTGTTGAAGTATTCTTTCAGAACACAAAAAAACTGAAGGGTCGTGTATTTTTTTTAATGAAAAACCTCACAATGGAACAAGTTGACCTCGGGGTGTGGAATCTGTAATCGAATGTGGAAACTGATTGAAATGTAACTCAATAACTCGACACTGATGAGATTTTGAGTACTTGGATACACGACAACATTGGCTGCGTGCTGACTGTAGGATCATGCAATACACATAAATAATGAAGGTGCAAGTTATTTTTATTTCACATGCAACACAGTGAGAAAATACAATGCGTAAGCTAAAATAATAATCAAAAACAAATAAGCTGGCATATTAGCGTAAATGAAAATAATCATGGCATCAATTAGGGGATATGAGTAAGTATTTAGTTTTACAAATGAAGAAATGTATTAACAAAAATGTTCTAAATTATATTTAGATTTGTGGTTTATAACCACTTTTACATTTGCAGATATTTTGATTATTATGCCATTATATCACCGATCAATATAGTTTGATTGATTGGTATATATCTATGAACTATATGTCCATCAACTTCTGTATAAAATTGAATTTATTTAAAAATTATTTCCACTTCTCTATGATACATTTAATATATAAATAACACAGTTATGAGGAATCCAATTAGAATTTGAAACATTTCTTGCTTGTTATGAAAGATTTCTATAAGTTCATTGTTTCATTAGCAGACATATCAAAATTAATGTTTACATCTTTCATTAGTCTATTTCTGTGTAACCAGCCTTTCTCCTGTAAGGAGCTCTTTCTTCGACTGACGTGGTCAAGCAGACTCAAATCTACATTTTAATTGCCTAATAGATTTTCATGATTATTTAGATGGTGTAACCATGACGACGCTCTTGTTTATCGTAGTGACTGGACATTTAAAAAAAAAAAAAAAAAAAAACAGCATCACTTTGCAAACAGCATTGATGCACATTAAAGCAGCACTTTCTGCAAAGACTGACAGCTTGTTCAATTGTTTGCTTTTAGCGGCTGCTAATCATATAGCCGGCGCAACTGTTCACACATTAATATGGAGAGCCCGCTAAAACCTTTCTCCATCCATCACTCTAAACAAGGGAGGAAAAGTTAATTAGGGTTGTTCTTAACAGCTTTGAAAAGGAAAAAGCAACAACGGAGGCCACAGTTACAGGATTAATCACGTCTTTGAAAGTTTGAATATTTATGTGAAGTAAAAACACATAACACAAAGTAACTAAGTTGTAAATAAACATATTTTATTAACTGCATGTTCAACGTGCAGCCTTTGAATGCTAATTGTGAGGTTGAAGTGTTACATTTCCTTTTCCTCCTCCTCCTCCTCCTCCTCCCTCTGTGTTTCAGTTATTCACATCTAATTCAATTAAACTGAATTCAGCTGCAGCTTTGTGGTTTCGATTGGGTCAGCCAATAATTAATTGGGTTTTTCTCAAGGTTTTTTATGTCTCCTCTCATGCAAAACGCCACAGACGCCTCCAAGGACAGGCGATGGGTAAATAGGAATTATTTCAGACAGCAGCAGTCTGCTGGATGGCGTCACTCCATCAGCCACCTTGGCTGAAGGTCTGTGCCGGGGGTTTAAAAGTGGGAGAAATGACGGCATGAGAGCTCAGGCCTCTATTGAACATCCCGTCATTCTCAGAGCGCGGCTATTTCCGTCTCGGCCAGATCGCTGCCTACAATTAACCGTTAAGTGTCTTACCTGCAGCTGCTGGCAGACCTGTGATGCATCATTATATAACTCTTGACAAGTGGACGGATCACGTGGTGGGGCCAGGTTTTACCTCTGCCATCGTGTAAGGTCGGGTCGACTGAATGGACGTTGGTTTGACCTTCATGAGAGGAGAGCGGGCCTCAGATAGAGCCGCTGACCTCGGCCTGTGCAGGTACAGTAATAGCAAACCTGCCAGAACAACCTGTCACTTCTGGCTTACCAAATGTCACACATGATTTGCCACTGTTTCAGAGTTTGAGATTTTCAGCAGAAGGTGGGATAAAGCTGTTAGACAGATTTAACCCCTAAAAGCATCCAGCCAAGAACACACGGTGCAGCAGGGACCTCGTCACCTCAACAGGAGGCCTGAAGCTCAAACAGAAAAAGACGAAGCAGGCATGCTGATGTCCGGAATAGGAATAATTAAGTCCTGGTATGAGTTTATTCTGAAAAGCACCATTTACCTTAAACAAAATAGATGAATCCTGGTTCAGTCCTGCATGTTCTCTCCCTCTTCTGACTAGTGGGATTATGATCACAGCTCGTAAATGACGTTCTTATCATAATCTAGTGTAAAGAGTTATGAAAAACAAGCAGGACAGTGGCTCATCACCAATGTCTACCTGATGGTCTCCGTCAGCAGCACTAAAAACAGTCACAGGCTGGTTTTTGGGAACATAATCTCCGTACCTTCATCTCATCCTGCTTCTGTGGTATGTTCTGGACAAAACCCATCAGAACCAGAGACACGAGGACTTAAAGGATCAGCGACAAACATCATGGCGCCTGACACCGCAGGACGCCCTCCAGAGGTCTTGTAAAGTTGAGACCTCAATAAGCCAGAAGTGTTCAGGGTGAATGTACGATCAACACGATATTAATCTAGATTTATGCTTCATTTTGATTTCTGCTTAATGCAAACTCCCGACATGTTTTGTCAGTCTACAAGGATGTACAATCCCTGAATGCATCCTATTTCATTTTGAAGGAGTGTTCATTATATGTACTACCTGACACCGCAGCTGCCACCAAACAACGAAGGCAACATAAACAGTATTTCTTTATTTTGCAGCAGCGGAGCGTCTGAATCTGAAGCCCTCCATACGGCATTCATCCAAGAACATCTTGTCGCTCACTTACGTAACAAGGACAAGTCTCCATTTATATCCCGCAGGTAAATCTTAACCCGGGAGTCCTGCAGATTATCCAAGATCGGAGGGAGGCTGAGCCAGAGGCGGGCGGTGCGGCTGAAAGAGGCCCGATCACAGATAGTGAATTTATGAATGACGAATTCATAATGAAACATGACGCTTCTGTGACACCGCAGCCGAGCAGGAGGAGGAGGAGGAGGAGGAGGAGGATGGCGGGCGCCCCTCACCACCAAACAGTCGGGCGATTATTATATCTGATATTCACCGGCAGATGAAAACATCTCGACTGAAATCTGATTTTTTTTTTTTTCCTTTTTGGCCTGCTATCACATGAGACGAGAAGCAGCTCCAGTCAAGGATTAATGTGATTTTTTTATTCACAGCAGGGCAACTCATAGAAATCACACACAATGGCTCTTTTTTAGTTAATTACCACAGCAATTTGCACGTAGATTAACTTTGCTTCATCTGAATACGATCACTTTAGCTCAGCAACAGATATCCCTGTGGGACTATCAAAAGAGCGCACTGTTCTCCGTTAAAGAGACCCACTTACAGCCTCTCTCAATCACATGCTCAAACCTATATAGCATCCTTTTAAATTGCTGCATACGCTTTTCTCTGCCGTGCAAGAAGAGTGCCACTTGTAGTTTCTATGATGTACAATATAAGCTTATCATCAAAGCTGTAACCTGAAACATTTAAATAGTGTGTATGTGTGTGTGTGAGAGAGTGCCTTTGAGTGTGAACATCTATCGTGGTTCAACCTCATGATTTTCTTTTTATGGAAATAAGTCTTTTTTTTTTTTTTCCTCAAAAGCCTATAAATAATAATCAGGAATTTGCTTTCCTATCACAAGAAGGCCTTGTTACTCCAGGAAAATAAACGGCCTTGATGCATAAATGATGGAATATAATTTCCAAGAACCTTGAGGATGTTTCACATTTTTAAAGTGGTTAAACATCCAGGTTGTTAATAACTTTATTTGGAACAAAAACAATCCCTGAAAAAAAAAAAAAATTACAAAAACATTATAAAGTCTCGCTCTGCTCATGTTCCAAAACTGGAAGGGAAACTGGACTTGGCTCAAGCAGCTGGCAGGCTCGATGCGTTATTCATTTTTCATCCTTTCTCTTTCTTTTAAGTCCCATTCCATTTGCACTGCGAGTTTATTTTGTTGCGTACGACTTGGCTGACGTCTGCTGGATGAGAATAAACCGCCAGAGCAAACAGTAGAGACTTTAAAGCAGCTTTTACAAGTATTTGAGTCAAAACATTGACATCAGTGGGGTTTTTTTTTGGTTTGTTTTACAGTGTCAACAGACAGAAACAACAGCATATTGCTGGTTCAACTCATAACCACTTTCATCAACTTTAAAAGTTTTTACTCAAACCACCTGAAGCCGGTCTCAGTCGGCTCAGTTCGAGAGGAGAGTAACTGACCTGGCAACCTCTCGCCTTGCCATTTTTGTCTCAAATTTTACGAGATCTAAAACTGAAGACCTGCCTCTGTGTGAGATGGGCTATAAACATCTTCGGCCTGACCCCGGCTCGCTATCAAACGCTTCATCGGCAGAATTTGTGGAACCGCCTGGTATAACTCTGGGAGCATGCACGCTCACGTTACAAGTATCGTGACGCCGCCTGATCAGCGTAGCATGGTTTAGAGGCTCCTTGAATGTCTTGGTGCAACTCTAGCTGCTGCGTTATTTAGCGTGGGGTCAGAGCTGGAACTACCATCCAGTCCGATGAAACGGAGGCCTCCAGTGAGGAGTCGTACTCCTGTTCTCACAGTAAAACAGAAATCAGAGGCCATCACTGAAACCTAAATTGAAGCTACTTACTACAGATTTTTTTTTGCATCTAAGAAACTTTTGGAAGTGACGTGAAAACTAAAAGTGATGCTGCGTAAATCAAAATTACTTAAAGTATAAATATCAGGCTGGTTTCACACAAGATTTCAAAGTTGGTTAATTTCATGCTAAGCCTAGTTTAACCAATTATTACAGGTTAAAAAAAAAAATTTTAATACTCCCTGGTTTTTCACACTTTAAACTATGCAATTTTGGACTGCCCATCACAATAAACATTTTGATCCCATCACTGTGGAACATTTTGACATTATTTATCCTGAATAACCAACAAACCTGCTTTAATTCTTTTCAAAGCCTGATCTAAATGACTGGCTCATTAAAGAATAACACAATCATTTGAATGAGGTGCATCAAACTATTAAAACATTCACAAGAATGCAATGAGATGATGATATTGTGAATGGCACTTCGGTATTTACATAATCTAAAAAAAGTCCTGAAAATTTTTGCTGCATCTTTTTGAGAAATTGACGTAAAACTGAAGGAGAAGGTCATTTCACACTTATTGTTACAAACCCTGCTGAAACTGCATTACTCCCGATAATAACATTCTTTATTATTACCTCCATGAATTCAAAAGACCTTTGCTCAACACGACCAATAGCTAATCTCTCACTAATACAATTAACTGGATTTAGTGTTTACACACATTTCACATGGCGACGCATTCCGCCTGGCAACGTTTTGAACCTTTTCTCTGCCTTTTCAGTACGGAACCAACAAACCTATCCATCCTGCATTCGACAAAACCCGAGGCAGCGACTTCATCATAATGCAGCACACATGAGCTCCCATTGTGAGACGAGAGCTCCGTGCGTCAAGGCGTTGCAGAAAAAAAAACACAATCATGACACCAAAGCCA
>OMNM01042350.1:0-19391 GCA_900302745.1 Parablennius parvicornis
GAAGAAACGCTGTGAGAAAGAGATAACACGATCCACCCCGTAGGGGGGGGGGAGATTAAACGTCTGAGCCAAACGTTGTCAAGATGTTTGAATGAAAACCATAAAATTCAAGCCGCCTGCGGCAGCATGAAGAGTCAAACACATCAAAGTGGGCGGGGCTGTTCCCTCTGGGGACGGCGACCTTGTGGGTGGAATTTCACGGTAGTTAATCCATAAACATAGCAATTGTAGGCCAAACATTTATCTTTCAGTAATCTCATGTTAATGGCATCCATCAAAGAAGTTGATATATTGCAATCGTGCATTTTCAGTATTCAATATTGTAGTAATGGTTATAAATAATATACAAAGTCAGAAAACTGCTTGTTAAGCAGGCGTATTAATCGTCGGGGGGGCATGAAAAACTGAACTGGTTACAACTAACATCTCGTGGTTGAAGAGAGGAAACTCTGTTCTTGGATTGAGACGCTTTCGTTGACAGATTTTTTTTTAAAAATGGCCTGTTTTGTCTTATTTTGACTCGTTGAACACTTTTCCCCCGACTAATCCCCCCTTCTCGTATCTATTCACTAATTTCTATTCTATTTTTTATACTTTTATAATAATTTATTCATTTAGATATTTATTATGATCATTATTGGTTATTCTATTTTATTTCTATAGTTTTTAATCATTATTATTATTCACATTTTATTTTGTTGTTGTTTTGGCGGGTCACTTACTTCCCTTAAGGTGCAAGTGGAATTTGGGGATTGGGGTAAAAAAAGAAGAAGTTTCTCAAGTTCCTGCAATAATGTCCATTATTCTTAATGACCTCTGTTTGTATGTCTTGTTAACTTTCATCACCTTCGCTGATCATTGATCGTGGATGTTTGAGGCAGCGGTCCAGTTAAAAGGCAGATCTCACAGCTCTGATTCAACAAATACTCAGATGGAGATATTTATGACTTCTTACAAAAGAATAGGACATTTCCCCCCGTGTTGTACTGCTCTCCTTGGCTGTGTACAAAAGCTCCAAAATACACACATTTATATTCGTAACAAAATGACTTCTGCACTGGAGCGTCTATCTGGGAAGAAGATTTATTGTGGTGCGGTGGCGCTGGCGGCCTCCAGTTTGTGCACAGTTAAATTCAGTCTTTTGAAATATTAGACCCCAAACCTGCATAACCTGACTGAATTAGATTGAAATGAGAGTGAGGACATTCGTTTTTATGAAACCCGGGACGTCTATTTTTAGAAGCAAATACACGACAGAGGAGAGAGAGCGAGAGAGAGACGCTGCGACTGAAAGATAAATGAAAGTCAAAAAGTAAAAAAAAAGGCCAGATTTAACAACTGTGAGAAAGTATTACGCCACAAATCCATGGCGGCAGTGATTAATGAAACTGATGTCTAACATGCGGTCCCATGGAAGCCATTTCTGAAAAGCCAGTAAAAAAAAAAAAAAAAAAAAAAACCAACAAAAAAAAAACAATTTAGATCTGACATGTACTTCCAACTTGATCCATTAAAATTCCTGCCTCCGCTCTGATCTGATCAGCATAAGTCTAGACTGGATATAATGGAGGAGCGGAGGATCACGTAACATAGCGGGGGTGGCTAATTATGTGAACCAAGGCATGTCGTCTTATCAAAACCTTCTAAAAATAGCCCGCTGATAGCGCCGGCTGCGCGCCGCGTCGCCCCGAATGATGGAAACACTTTAGTTCCAAACCTAATGAAGGGACCATCGACTGTCGCTAACGTGACACGTGGAATCGCTCCTCCATCAATTTCAGGAAAACGAAGGGAGAGACGTTTGAATGACAGTGAATCACGAAAACGATCAGAGCCATGTAAAACCTCTCAGGTAGTTTAAAAGAGATTTAGCGGTGAAGTATAAATCTTTAATGTGGGCTGCCGGGATGAGACTCTGCGACAAAGATTACAATCACTCATGGTTGTTATTGAGACAGACGCAGGGATGAAAAACCAAAATGAAACTGAGTGGGATACAATCTAAGCTTCATGTTCCACATTGGTTTAATCCAAGGTGGAATAAACCAATAATAGAAGCGCTTCCCAGCTTTTTACTATTGTAGACTTGGGTGCTATGAGCAGCATAATGAGAAGCATGAGGCCGTGATAGCCAATCAGAATCCTGGAAAAACAATGTCACATCACGAATTGTGAAGTAAATCGCCGCCTATCAGCCTTTAGATGTAAACAGAGTTTTTCTAAATCTCCACTGTGGGTGGAGTTTTCGGGAGTCATCGTTTGTGGAGGTTTTTGTGTAAATGCTCGCCCCAAACGCAGAGAAATATCACAGTTTTTTCAAATACCCAGGTTCGCGTAAACATGGCCTCTGGTCTCTCCCAGCAGCAACACACCTGAATGTAATAAGGCTCGTTATTGGGCTTTTTTTTTTTTTTTTTTTTTAACAAGCTTGATGACATCATCATTAGACTGAGGTGTGCTGAAGCTGGCCCTCGAGGCCTGGATTGAAATCCCACCCCCCTCGACAATTACTAAAGATAACTAGAATATTTTTAGATGTTGTGTGTGTGTGTGTGAGTGTGTGTGTGTGTGTGTGTGTCGCTCATTGTTGACAAATTTCCCCCTCCATTTTTGTGCTTTTCACCAAAATCCTATCCGCTTTGACCCGCAAATAGTTTGTGGAAACGGTTTGTTGAATCATTAAGAAACATTGTAAACTAAAACTTTCTAAACATTTTGATGTGCTTTTAATCCAACCTGCTTTGAATGGTAAACTTTTTTTTTCACGTTTTTTAGCGATTTTCCCCCCAAAACGGTTCGCTGAATTCTTATAAAACATCGTAACACATTATTCCCAAACGTTTTGATAGTCTTTTTGTGTACGTGCTCCCATTTTCACCAAAATCCCATCTGTTTTTTTTTTTTTTTTGATATTCTAGATTTGATTTCTAGAATTGATTTTGACTGATTTTTTTTCCCAAAACAGTTCACCACAGCGCACCTTTTCCTGCACGTTTTGATGCTTTTTGTGTACGTGCGCTTGCTTTAACCATCTGATTTGATGGGACAATTTTAGATTTTTAGATTTTTTTGGGGGACGATTTTTGTAGAAACGATTTGCTGAATCATTAAAAAAAAAATTTAACACATTATTCCCAAACTTTCCACAAGTTTTGATGTGCTCTTTGTGTACGTGCTCGTTTTCACCAAAATCCCATCGGATTTAAAAAAATATATATTTTTAAAGAAATAATCTACTTGTAACTCAAAAACTTAGTATTTTTGTGACATAAGTGACTTAAATGATCTTTATGAACGGTTTTGCTAAAATCCAGTGAGGAAATGTAATTTAAAAAAATGACACGAGTGTCGGAAACACAAACAACGCAGAGAAAGGTATTTCTTCGTCATTACTTTCCAACAATATGAGAACTTGGCCTCACCCTCGGCTGAAAGCACCCAGGAGCTTGGAGCCTCTCCGGTGAGTTTGGCGCCGTCTGGAAGCGACAGCGCGAGCGACATGACGACAGTCTGACCGGCTGACACCGACACCGGCGGCAGTTCTTTCCTGGCAGCTGACTTGGGCAACGTCGGGACTTTGGTGGGGGGCGGCCGATTCGTAACCACCGAGTCTGTGCACTCAGTGGAGATGTGGAACTGGGTATGGGGAGAGATTTCATCTTTGTGTTAAAATGGAGCAAGGACAAAGGGTTAGGAACTTAGAACAACACATAGGCTCCGCCCCCACACCGCAGGTCTTGATGCTCAATTCAGATTTTTTTTGCGTGATCATTTCAAACGCGACCTGCCGTGTGAACGCGATCACACAGATGAACGTGAAGTCAGGTCGAGCACGCTATTGACACATGGCACGCCGGTCAGCACCAGGGTTGCCAGATGTGACTCAGTGTTTCAGCCCGAACAAGGTAAAAGCCACACACCTCAATAAGAACCAGGTAGAATCTCAGCCATGTTAAAACCCTAAATCTATTATATGTGTAATAAAGAACACGTCATAAACACACATATGCAGGAAATAAACAAAGTTAAAAGGTGAGAGAGATTGGCTCCCCAATCGTGGGATACCACCATATCTGGCAACGCTGGTCAGCATGTAGATCCATTTTGAAGTGGTTATTAAATACAATTGAAATCTAGACGACATGAGGTGGAAACAAGAAGGAGAATGAGGAAAAAAATAAGGTCCGGTGGGAAAGCATCAGAATTGGAGCTTTCACACGGAAACAGGTTGAAATGAGTCACTGAGAGTAAAAACATCAGAATTGAGTCGTTTTTCCCTGCAGTGTGAACGAGGCCCGATACTCTCACCAGTGAGACGGTCTTGGTGACGAGGTTCAGCACTTTGACCTGGTGGTTGTTGGTATCGGCGACATAAAGAAGCTTCCCCCCGTCGGCCACGCAGATCCCTCCGGGTTCATTGAAGCGGGATTTACTAAACTCGGGGCCCAGAGCGTCTCCGACCTCTCCCGTCCCCGCTAACGTGCTGCACAGCTTCGTCTTCGGATCCACCACCTTGATCTGAACTCAATCACAAGCACAGAGGAGGGTAATTAAAAGAAGCCTTGTGTTGACAAAGTTCCCTTCAGGTATTCAGTACCACGGCAGAAGCGTTAAATGTGAGCGGAAGAAAAGCTTTGAATGGAGTCACCTTGTGGTTGTAGGAGTCGGCCACATAGAGCAGCTTTTGTTCAGGAGCCCAGGCCACGCCGAGGGGATGCTGCAGTTTGGCGTCTACGCCTTTGCCGTCCACGTCCCCGAAAGCAAAAAGGTTCTGGTTTGAAAACATTCACAGGAGATCAAAGATTAGATAGGAATACCCAGAATGGCTCACAGAAACAAAACAGGTCAGAGAACAGAGCGTGAACCTGAGATCAGCTTCCAGCTAAATCCAACACATGATCAAAGAAGAGGGTTTTTGTCATATGAGAAACTTCGTTTCTGGTTTCGTTATGAAAACACACACAACAGCATAAATCAAACCGTGACTAGAATTAACATATAAGCTACCTTTAGTGTTTCTCGGACTAGTTCAATCCGACATGCAGATTAATAATCCTTACATCGTCAACATGCTTTATTGAACTTAACTTATTGAACCGACTGTCGAAGATGATTAAGGTAAATTAAAAAAAAAAACAAAAACTGCTCGTCCAGAATGAGGAAGAACTGAAGTTTTTATTCACTCTGCTCAGCTAACAAAAAAATAACTTGTCTTTCAAAAAAAAAAAATAGAAAGTCCCATGATCCTCTGTGGCTCAGCGCCTCCCTGCAGCTTGATGCCAAAATAGCAGCTGTAAAAGAAGCAAAACCTTTGGGCACCAGCTCAGCTGTTCCAAACGCCAGCGGGTTTTAAGCGAGTGCAAAATGTTTCACCTTCACTGCAGTGGTGCGACCTCGAAGGCCACAGCTGTGAGCCTCAGCAGTGGACGCTGGGCTGAACCGTGAAGGAAGGAAAACCTCCGACAAGGAAAAGGTGAATGAAAACGCAGCAGGGAGACATTTTTGTTAGGAGGACATGATGTTGCTGTAACAGTCGAGGAGGCGGAGGACAGTGAGAGAGGGATCAAGACGATCCACTGCCCCCCGAAGAGAGCAGCTGAAAGATGAAGAATTGGATTTCTTTGCAAGATCTAGATGTTGAGGTGAAGAACACGACTCCATAGACATCAAATCACTGAAACCTACATGATGAGGCCTAAATCTCCTTGTATGGACCGGACTGGTAAAATAGTGCCATAATAACCTTTACATTTAAACTTTAGAGTTTATCTTTCTTATTTAACAGAATATGCACGATTAAAATGTCTACATTTTTTCACTTTTACTACAGAAAAAGACTAAAATCTTAATGAAACCTTCTGATGCAAAATACATTAAAATATTCCAAACAAAAAAGTACTTCCCCTCAAACTGTTGCATTATAGGGTTTTTTTTACAAACAGACAATGTGACTTTGAGCAATGACTTAGCATGGAAGCCGATATCTCAGCACAGGTTAAAAAGAATAAATAAAATCTATGTTTTCTTTGATATTTTTTATATTTTCCTGGCGTTATGTTAAACCGGATAGGAGTCTCTTTCCCACAATTTCATGTTTGCAATATTTTGGGATAATTTCTAAGACAAGACTAAAGAAATGCATCATATTTGGTTGTAATAAATGTCTGCAAAAGCCTGATGTAGTCTTGAAGGGTTGGTTTCATGCGAATGTTGCTCCAGGTTTTGAAGGGTTGAATTAAGTGTGTTAATTCATTCTATCGTCGCATTCAGACGACACAGAGTTGATTTTCTTTCGTGAGGCAACAACATGAGTGTATCAACTTATTCAGAGCTGATTATGTAATAAAGCACTTGAGCAATTGAACATGTCATAAACGAAAGGTATTCATAACTTTAATTATATTATTATACACATTGCTTTCTCATCAGCACCGGTTTAAACAGACAGTTCCAACTATTTTCCTGGTGAATAGAACTGATGAGAAAATCAATAACTGGTCTACGGTAACGGCTCCTCTACAACAGATCGGCAGGAACGACACTCAATAAAGCACAGTTTCACTTTACATACTTAAACACTTTGCTATAAGGCGGATTACAAAGACTTCACTGTCAATAAAAGCAAATAATTGCTGTTTGAAATGGCCAGCAGAAAATCTAATTATCCCAATGATCTGAAAAATCAATGTGAGGAGGCTGGTTGAATCACATTGAAACTGAAAAATATTCAATTAGCTGAAGAGTTGTTAAGTTACTGCAACCTACCAATGTGCAGATGAAAAGAGAAAAATAAAAAAGGATAAGCACTCAGGTGCTACGGATTAAACTTATTAATGGTTTACTGTCTCTGCCTGATGTGCAGCAGACTATATATTAACACAATTTGTATTTTAAAGCAAATAAATGAATCTCGGGGTAATTCTAATACACTGAGGTTTTTAAAACCCTTTGAGCTTTGCAGGAATAAATCAATGTGACAAAAAGAAAGAACTGCATTAGGTGAAAGTACAAACAGAAATTGTTCCTTGGGCTTCGGTTGTAAGACAAACAAGGGATCTTGTGTGTGTATTCACGGCTGATGTTCTTCAATCAGTATTTTCTATCTCTACGCGAATAGCAGCGAACCCGGTGGCGACTGGCTGAGAGCGACTCAAAGATCTGCGCAACATTTTTCTTCATAACTGTCCAAGAGTTTTCTCAGAATGGAAATGTGGGAGATTAACGTGACGGTTTCATGGTGCGGGCCGTCGGTTGGCGTACGGTTCAGGACATATTATCATTCCATCACAAGGTTAATGGCTTCTTACAGACAGTGTCGCAATAGAGTTTTTACTTTCGTCTGGTTTCCCTTCAAGCTCATTCAGCATTAAAGCATTGAAATGAAGGTTTTTTGGGACTGATGTCTGGTTCCAGTGGAATTTTCAGCAGTGATCTCCTCCCACTGTTCAAAAAAACATACATTTCAGGTTGACTGGCCACTCTCCAATTCAGGTTCTGCATGTGTTAGATAGCACTGAGGCGTCCATATGGGCTTTTCTAATCGTATTAGATTCAGGAAACTCAGAAAGAAGCCGTCCAGGACAATGCTTCTCTCAATACAAGAAAAAAAAAGTTCTTTCAAGGTACAATTACTTTAAAATAAGTGAAAAAAATCTGCCAACAGAACAAATGAAAATTTGTCTTGGGTGAGATTTCTTGAAATAAGACATGATGTTTAGATATTTTAAGCTCTATTTTGCCAGTATTTTCAAGTGAAATGTCTTTTAATAAGCCACTAACACTAATAATCAACATTATCTATCGTATACAAATAACACAGCTTGAAAAATGTATGAAATGTAAAATAAACCTTGTTTTTTCTAGAAATCCACTTAAAACAAGTACATTTCGAGATATTTAAGTCTTAAAAAAAAGTCCTGGATGGATGGATGGAGAGTTTATGATGAATAAATCTTGCCCAGTGCCAATATGTGCTTACTGGGAGGAGTTACCTTTTGTCTATTTGTCATAACATTTGTTACAAATCGGAAGGTCCATCACAGCTCTTGATTCCTCCCTACGTAGACCTACCAGCGGGTCCCTCTCTCCGCCCACCAGCAGCTTGACGGCTCCGTCCTTCAGAGCCAGGGTCCGGATGGAGCTGCTCTCACTGTCGGCCACGAACAGACAGCTCCAGGGCTCCTCTGGCGCCGAGGCCAAACCCGACGGCTGAGCGAAGCCCGCCTTGTGAGGGTACGAGTTGTTTCTGTTCTCCTCGTTGCCGCTGCCCGCCCATCGCACGCACGTTCCTGCTTCAGAGTCACTGTTTAATATCGAAAACAGAAGGAAACAAGCGTGTTAATCCAAGAGTAAAGGCAATTTCATCTTTTAAACGTGATGATGTTCCCTTAAATTTCATGACGCGTGTCCCTGGGGCGAGGAAGGTTTATCCGTGTTAAATGGAAAGACATCATTACATAATTTTGTTTATTGATTTGGACTGATGTTCCCAGCGTCGCATCTAAAAACAGAAATGAGAAGGAGGTACGCTGTTCAAACAAGCAGCATCGCAATCATGCTCTTATATTCTTAGAAAACTATTAGGGGTGGCCTTGAAGGGCTGCCGCTGTTGCCAAGTGGTCCTGGTGGTCATGCAGCAAGTCTCTCACCTTCCTCTGGGCAGTTTTCCATCTGCCAGGAACAAAGCCCAGATCTGGTGGGTCCCTGCCATGGCGATCCACAGCACGTTGTCTTCCACGCCGCCTGCAGAGACAAAACAAAACAAACACAAACAAGGAAATTAAACAACTACAATTACAAGACCTGTGATCAATATCTTTAAAAAAGCCCACTTTTTCCCGTCAAAGACGCTTTATTTGTTAAAATCCGGGGAGTTAGAATGAAGCCGTGCAGGTGGAAGTGACAGAAGTCCGTCTCTGAAAAGGCCACGTGCCACCTCACACACACTCAAGATAATAATCTCATCCCGATGGATCCTCAAACCCACCGGCTGTATTGCTAATGCGGTGAGGAGTTCAGGAGCTCTGCCACCGACATACACCTGACTCACAGCATCAAATGCCAGCGCAGAGCTTTCTAGTTCAAACAGAGGAGCGGGGTTGATTTGGTGGAATCATTTATTCATCCGCTCGGTGGAGACGTCATGAATAAGTGACGAGTGTTGGGATGTTCCGTCGGAGAAGCTGAAGGTCACAAACCCACAAGCCGACCGTGTGGTGACACCAACAGCTGGGAGTCTGTTAAACACCGGTGAGAAAATCCCCCGAGTCGAGTCCTTTCCATGAGGAGTTTGCATGTTCTACCTGTGCATATGTCGTGTTTCCTCCCACAGTCCGACAACGGGCTATTCATCTGATTGGCGGCTAAGAATAGAAGTGAGAGTGTGTGTGTGTTTCTCTCTGTGTTGGCTCCACCCCCCACCCCAGAGACCCAGAATTGAATCAAGCCACCAGAAGATGAATGGATGAACCTCTGCGGTGGTAAATTACCACCTCCAAGTAGAGGAGCTGCTAAATATGTAATAAACAACTCAATGGAGGAAGAAACAGATTGTACACAGGTTATCCAGTATTTGAATTTCAATTACTCACAAAAGAAAAAAAAAAACATAAAATGTTTAGTGTATTTAGTGTTCAAGAAACTGGTTGTTTACTTCTGAATAAACCGATAAAGTGTGTATTTTGGCCTAATGTTAGAAAAAAATCAATGAGATGTTTTAATTCAACAATATCGCGACATTAAACATTTAAAGAAGTTCTCTCTGAGGTTAATAGAGTATTATCTATTCTATTCTAAAGCTGCACAATCTACCACAAATTATTCATGAATGGGACTTCAACGTTACACACACTGGAAAATGTTAATTATGTTTCCCTTTACTGTGTGTTCATGATCTGCAATTTCTAAGTGCCAGGATTTCAAATATGAAAGAACAGATGCATTTAATCACGATTAATGCACTAAAATAGTGTGATTAATTCATCAAAAATAAATGTTAATGGTTGACAGCCGAGATTATATTATCCCTGGTGGCCACAGGGCAGAAGTCAGAAGCCCAAAATTACAAATAAATAAATAAATTTAAAAAATGACAAACAACAAACTGTTTTGTTTCTGCTAGTTTTAGACATTCAGTTTTTTTTTGTATTTATCATTTATCACTGCGATCCTCAACATCATCACATGTTTATACGATGTTGCGCAATCCGACGGAACCGTATTGCACTCACATGAAATATAATATAACTAAGAGATATTGTTCAAACTCTATCCAAACAAAAACAGTGGGGGCATCTAACAGACGTGCCCAAGTTCTTTGAAATTTAACACTCATGTTTTGGCCATGGTCCAAGTGTTCCCACTGTTTTTATTGTCCATCTGCTTCCGAGCAGACAAAAAAAAAAAAATTATCCTTCTATGGAAATCTTTCAAACCGTCTTCCTTTAAAACTTGGCGACAGGACATTTTGTCTCTGCTAAAGCTGGAGAAGATTAAGTTGAGTCTTCGAGGCTGCTCCTGGAGATTCCAGTCTCATTGGGAGTAATTACCAAAGTATTTCAATAAGTGAAGCGGCTCCATTACCCAGCAGCTTGTCCTCTGGTCCCCCGGATGAAACGTCCTCGTTCGGTAGCGTAAGCACCGACTGGATCCAATTTGGATCGTTCCCTCTTACAACAGAGAAGGTTGATCAAACAACTTGGTTTTTTTTTTTTTTCTACTTTGTAAAATTACTGTAAGAGTCTTTAATTAGAAACATGAGCATTTATCTGGATGTTTTCCTTCATTGTGCATCGAGAGGGGGAAAGGAATTCAAAGCATATGGTGCCAAGAGCTGGTCACTACTGACTGAACATGAAATGATATAAACTATTTATGAGAGGAACTGTGTCAGGTGGTTGTCATTTTCTCAGAGGTGCGAGTTTAAGCACCAAAATCGATGTCGAGTACAATAAGATGACCTTGAGTGTAGCACTGCTTTCATACACGGGTTACACAAACAGCTTTTATGGTTTCACAGGAAATTCAAACAATAGTAATTTTTGGATTTCTCTCGTAATTTCAATTAAAACTTGCCAATAAACCAGAGAGTTATAGCTTCCAAGAATCGTATGGTTATTTTTAAACGTAGTTTCTACATTATTGCATTTATTTGTACGGGTGAATCATGTTTCATGTCATTGGTACACCAAGGTTTACATTTACATTTATAAAACACTGAAGTTATTGGTGTTACACTAGCAAGCATATCAATAATAGCTGTTTTTCGGTGGATCAACAACTGTTGAAACACTGGTGATGGAAAATTATACTGACTTACGATGTTATGCTTATGGTGTGTTCATGAATAACTGGGAAGTGGGAAGTGGGAAAGATTCCACTGAAAGTAGAAAAAATAATCTAAACTATCTGAGAGCTGCAGATATTTCCATACATCTAAATGTGAACTGTTTTTGCCTGAAATAAAACAATTTAAATATTAAAATTAAAATAAATAATACAAAATAAAATAAATGAACGCTATTTGTTTTCGCAAGTGTACAAACATAATGCTTGGGAGGAGTAAAGTTTAAAAAAGTTGGAAAAAAGAACACTCGTTAACATTAACGGATAACTGAAGGAAATATATCCAGTTATTCGTCTAACTAGGGAAAGTTTTTATAGAATAAATAGTAAGACGAGAGATTATAGTTCGAGGGATTTTTTCTTAATAACAATGGAACGGCCAGCTGATATGAAAACTCACTGAATCACCAAACTGGATTAAAATCAGAGAGAATAGTGACGAGCAGACGTGCTCAAGTCATCCAAAGCAAATAAATAAAAATCTAAATAAGTCAAATATGACTCCACAAAATATAAAACAAACAAACAGGACTTTGAGTTTGAAAAGTTAGAAATCTCCATATGTGTCATGTATTAGAGGAGAAGAACAATAAAAGGAGCCTGAACGCTCAAGGCCAAACAATGAAAGTCAGACTTTAAGAAGGAAGAAGCTGAGAAATAAAGTGGAGGTTTTATAAAAGACCTTGTCAGGTTGTTTACAGGAGCTTTTTTGTATTTCTGATTAAGTATGTAGGTTACTTGAATCCATCATTTCTGTGTGTGCAGCAACATTCTGGACGATAAGGACGGCTTCGCATTTGGCAAAAAGGCTCGTGAAGAAATGTTGGATGAACGGAATGACGGAATTTCTCAGTGGAAAATTTGAAAACAGTTTCCATGAGATACTGCAAAGGTGTCGTCATGTTCTGCCGAATGAAACACTCGTTTGGACACATTGTGTCGAACGTGATGGTGGATGGCGTCCAGCTATCAGTGAAGGATTAGCCACTCCCCCCCCCCTCCGAGATACTCTGAGGAACTCTGTCATGTTTGATGGAGAGTTTGTTTGGATTTCAAAAATAACCCAAATTCCCAAGAAACAGATGTTTTGGTGATTCAGCCCCTTCATGTATGGGCGACTGGTTTAACCTGTTGTTGTCCACAATATGTTTAGTGCGATTGTCTTCATCAATCATTAGAGGAATACAGGAAGCCTGATACTGTTTAGTGGAGATACACAAGTCAAATTGACCAAAAGAGTCTAGATTGCTGAAAAAATAGGAATTATGTTGCACATTTTCAAACAATCTCTCCATGGAAACACGTTGCATAAGCAGTTAGAAATAGTTTATTCCCCAAATGATCTAAAAGAGCGTCTCACTCCTCTCTCACCTCCACACAGCTGGGAAATCTTCGCTTTCATAAACTTTCACATAACGGGAAACAGATAAATTCTTTCCAAAGGGAGGAAGATCTAAAGCAAATGTTTTTTTCGGGCAATGTTTGTCCATCTCTTCGTCTGTGGACAGACAGCAGTTACTCGTCCAAACCCAAACTAATGAGACCAATGACAGGACAGTTCAGACAATCTAAAAACACGTAATAATGGTGCAGATGAATAAAGAAAGAAAGTAGAAAATACATAGAAAGGATCCGTACATCACGATGATCAACAAATCTCAAAAAATCAACAGAAACTTAAAACATAATTCAAATTTTTTTACACTGTATCACACAATTTATCAGTTGTGTTGTAACTTTTTGTTGTTGTGTACCGTTTCTTGTCTTTGTGTTGTAACTCACCCATAGTGCCGAGCGTCACATCCCAGGGGGAGCTGATTGGCTGCTGAAGTCCCGGAGCCCCGCCCTCTCTGTCGCTGCCCTGAGTACCGACTCCAGCCAGAGTGCTGACTTTCCCCAGCAGCAGGTCAATCTGAAGAAACCTCAGGCAAGTTAAATCAAGAAAAATAATCCTTGAACACAAAAATCATTTTGTAAACGTTTATTCTGGCTCTACCTTTCGAATCAGGTGGTTTTCGGTGTCGGCTACATAAACAATGTCTCCTTTAATGGCGACGCCCTGAGGGCAGTTAAAGGACGCTTCCGTCAAGTCGCCGTCTTGTCTCCCACTTTCAGGTCCTGCAACAGAAGAAATCACACGACTTCACGCTTAATGTTGCTTCACATCATCAGTATTTCGGACATATTTAAATGTTTGCCTCCTCTGTTAAGACGAAACATTAGTTAATCAGAATTTTATTTATGGTCAGATATTTTTAACATTTGATTTATGTGCAACTCAGAACATGTAGGAGCTCCCATGAGAACGACCCTTTGGCAGTGAACGTGGTGTTTTTATTTCTTTAAGTGAACAGTTAGTAATATTTATGACTCTACTGATGGTCGGTCGAACAAGAACAAAACAATGTCACCTTTGGGTCATTTTGTAATGATGCATATTTTACTCCAAGAGCACGGTGATGACATGGACTACATCAAAATATAAACACTAGCTTTCCCTCGTTTGTCCTCTGCTAACTCAGTGCCAGTTCCCAGCATGCACTGGTCCTGGCTACTGCCAACGTCGCTGCTGGTCGACGGGCAGCGCAGACGAACTGTGGTTCCTCTGAGGGCTGCTGACGTCTGAGTGATCTCAAAATATCAGTTGTTTACCTTCTAACAAACACACTTAGTACAACATCAGAGCAACATTTTCATCACACATACTTTCTGCCACAACATTAAAAAACTAAATTAAAGTTTAATTTTATAAGTTATTATTGCAATATTTTACTGGTTCGGCCCAATCAATTGTTTTGCTTTGTTACTCTGTTTTATTTTTTTGTTTTGTTGTTGAACCCACATGTCCAAAATAAACTAAAGAAAAAAAATGTTGGTTATGTGTAAGAAATACAAGAAAAAAAGAGTCAAGACATGAAAATAATTCTTCAGTGGGGAATTTGATGTTAGTCGGTAACATTAGAGGCAACATAAAAAATAGTATTGAGAAATCATACAACATTATAGCACGGTACCATAATTATAATGATTTTTTTTTTTTTTAATGTTTTGGTTACTTTCGTTCACCTAATCATTTCATATTCTCATAAAAGAATAATTATGATAATTATAAGCTAATGAAAATAGCGTCAGCTCTTGTGTTCTCTCTCCAGATTGCAGTACTTTCCCCATCGTCTTTCACGTCTTACCTCCTACGACGTGCAGCAGGTGTCCAGCAGACGAGGCGATCAGCACTCGGTGATGGCCGCTGTCTGCGATGGCCAGTCTGTTGCCATCTACAGCAACTTTCCCCGGGAAGGAGAGGATGCCGGGCGGCAGCGAGTCTCTGTACAGCTTGATGCCGACAGCGTGGGGCTTCAGCAGACCCCGGTCCCCATAATGCCGCAGGGCGCTGTCGGTGAACATCGTCAGCCTGTCGTGGTGGCCCTCGCCCACCAGGGAGAAGAGCAGGTTGCCACGAGGGCCAAGCAGCACCAGAGTGGGCCAGCAGGAGACCTCCAGCTCGTGCCAGAGACTCGCCTCGCTGTCGTTCACCACCGGGTGACAGATGTCGTACCGCAGCACCGCGCTGCGAATGTTGTCCAGGACCTTCCAGAGTTTTGTGGAACAAAAGCAGCATAATTAGAACAAAATCTGAGGATTACATTAAAAAAAAAAAAATTTAAAAAAATAACTTCTTTGAGAAGGGTTGCATGATGTAAACTCCTCACTGTCATTCCTGCTTAGAATAAAAGTTTTATAAATTTTGTAAAAAGAAAAAACCTGATTAATGTATTTTTCATGGGAAGATTTGTAAAGTTTTGATACATTTTAAAGTATTTTTATTTTACAACAAAGATCAACAGCTTCATCATAAACTAAAAAGACATGATTTTCACTGAAGAGCACATAAAATGATAAAAATTCAAAAAACATTTAAATGAAGCATCACTTATGTTTTCTTTACTCTAAATTTATTTCAGCTTTATGGTTCTTGTTAATGTATTTACATACAGTTTTGTAAACATTAGATTTTTTTGTATTTAATTGCATTCTTTTTACATATTAAGTGTCATTTATTGTGTCAAATATTCTGAAGTTTCTTTCCTGGTTCATTTTTTTATTCGTTTAGCTTTTTAAAGAATTTCTTTCTTAAATTTGATGTTACATTTTTTACCGTCTCATGTTTCTAATGTTGAATTTTCCCAATCTATTGCCCCTATTTCACTTGAAACTTCATAAATTTGTTTGATTGCTGAGTATTTATTTGTTTATGTTTATGAAGATATATATTCTGCTCTTTTCATATTGTGTAATTTTTATCAGAACTATTTCTAATTTGTTTGAATGTATTTGTCGTTTTTCGTTGTGGCTTGTTTAAGGCTCCTCTTCTCTATAAACTATCTTCTGTGACATGTTTTCTTGCCAGTTGTAGTATGATTAAACATGTTTTTGTTGTTTTCAATCAATAGATCCATCCATCCGTATCCTTTTGGCCAATTACCTTGAAATGCATGTTTTTGTTTGCGAGAGAAATAATAGTTTTCCTTTATTTGGATTTTAAAGCATTCTCAAATGAACCCATTATATTTGTCAACACTAAAGTTATATAAGTGCAGAGCCGAAGCCGTGCTGGAGCCGAACCTTCAACACAATAAAACCACTTTACCTTTTCATTGGGAAATTTGGCCGAATGCACTCCAATTATAACCAACCCATCTGGCAGAGAGAATAAACACATGAAGAGACAGTTAAAAATTGCCAATATAATAACTATCAGAATAACACCGATTTAATACATTTATTTAGCAACGAATGAACGAAATAACCTGAATCAACTTTGTTTTATAATTTGTGTCCTCCGGTTTGTTACATAACAGCGTGAAAGATTAAAAAAAGGGCTGAACTTGTGTCCGGCCAAAAGCCTCAATCATCACATCTTTGCTCTAATTTGCTGTGGCCGAGGTTTCATAAGCTTCGTCAACAGCAACACAAATGTTGCACACAAACACAGAGACACGGATAAAGAGATTGGATTTTCCACGACAAGCTTTGCGGGTCGTCCTTTGAAACCGACCCTCTTCCCCTCAAGCCGGATGTTTCGTACACGTAGAGCCTGGAAATATTTGAGTGGCCTCGAGGCTGTAAAAGACTATTTTAGTAGCATCCGAGGAGGCATCAGAGACAATGTGATTATTGTTGCAGACAATGAAAGCGATTGAGTATTAATCACGACTTCTGACGTGGAACACGGATGTTCTGCTGTTGCACAATGGAAATAATCCTGAAACTGTGAAAAATGCATGTTTTGCGAATGCTCCTCTGAGCTTGTCGCGATGCTAAAATGTTTACCGGAGCAGCCCGGCACTGCAGATAAACTTCATTACATTTCTTTCCTGTTTGCAGAGTGCGACTGTTGTTTTGTTTTCCTGTACCTCATGTAAACAGAGTGAGAGCACGGCAACGGGAAAAACTCAGAATACTTTAGTGATTCAGCTCAGCGTCATGGAAGCGTCTTCATACCATAGCAAATGTACTTAACAATCCGTAGCAAGTTAGGTTAAGTGTGACTGTGCATTCCTGTTTGTAACACTCCCACTCATCAATACAGCCTATAATTGAGGTGTCATAGCTCAATAGACCAAATCTATTCTGTCGAAGTGTCTTCTCTTCAATGAAAAAACTTCAGCGTGCTTCAAATGTGCCTCAGTGTTATTATGAGGGTGGTTTTGTCAAGCCGGAGTGAAAGTGACAGCCGGAAGTAAGAGCGTCAGGAAATGTGTATAATTATCCTCCACTGTTGGATCTTGACCCTTTGCTGCTGCCTCATGTGTAAATGTGTGCAAAGATCCTGCTTTAGATGTTCAATAAACTCCAAAGAAAAACCATCATACTACTTCAAATCTTGATAACATTTCCTGCAAACAGCTTGTCAATATCAACCAGCATGCAAATGATGAGTCTCATATGTGCTGCCAAAATAACAATAAATTCCTTTTTTTAGTCCTGTACTGTTGGTTTCTTTCACCCTGAGCTAAACTCTACCAGTGCGCCTGACAAGATCTCAGTAAATGCTCACGGGCGCATCGGAAATTTAAGCCACACAAGCACTGAGGACAGATAATTGATTACGATTGGGTACTTTCTTAGTTTTGAATAAAGTCCAAAGAAATACTGAGCTACAGTGAGAGGCACATTTTGTATAAAAAAAATTCTTGAAAAGAGGCTTAAAGAATGAATAAGTGCTGATTTAAAGGAATTGACTCAACCCAGAATTATTTTCTGCTAATTGGTTCCAGCATGAGGATTGTTATACTTTCACATGAGAAGTTTCAACTCTTCATTTATCAATCATTAGTGGTGGATGCACGGACAGGAACAACAGCGTCTCAACAAAACTGCGTCTGTTAAGTTACTGTCGCTACCTCAACAGCCGCTAACACACACACACACACACACACACACACACACACACACAACCCCGAAACACTCCGACTCGACAGTCTGCAGCGGATTTCATCACCCGAGGCCTCTGCCAGGCGGTGCAACGATAGCAGATTGTAGTGACGATGGGTGGGTGGGTGGTGGACTGTGGGAGTGACTGGACAGGGAGGCTCCCACACCTCGCTGACCAGAGCAGCAAACAGAATGTACCCACAGCGGAGCCAAAGATAAGGCCAGCACGATAACATGTGATGGCAGTGTGTGTGTGTGTGTGTGTGTGTGTGCGTTGCAATTGAATTTCAAACTGCACAGTTTCCTCGGATGATCCTTTGGAAGCTATTCCATCAATATTAATGAAGTCACAATGAAAACATCCAATAAAAGACCTTTAAATATGGAAACAGATTTTAACCTAAGATCTACTTTATGTTTAATTCAATTTGAATATCTTTCAGTAACATTTTTGTTTGATAAACTTATGTCACATATATTAAAAAAAAAATGTCAGTATCCAATGAGACAAACAGATTTTCCCTTTGAAGTGCCAGCAGGATGCCAGAGATTACACTACAGATGGAGTAGTTATGTTAAGCACGATGCAACAAACTTGTATAGAGTGCAAATATTGGCCCTGTACTCACTTTAAGCTGCAGCATGAATTATTTTTAGTCGCCATCTCTTCACGGCTGAGATAAGTGGCCTTCTGCTCTTGCGGGAGAGGTAAAGTGATGTACTACAGCCTCTCTGCCCCAGTGAACTTCTGCCTGTTCCTGTGATGCAACATGACACATCAGGCTGTATTGCTTTTTGATTTGTGTTCCCTCAGTACGACCTGCCAGGTTTTAGTTTCCTCAAGGACCAGTGGTGGACTTACTTTAAGGAATGCATTAAAAAAAATGATCTCTGGCATGTCAAGGTTGCTTTTAGAGGTATATTTGAACACTTATACGATACAAGATAATAGATTTTGAATATATCATGTTTTTATTTATTTGCAGATTAAATGCTCATGTTTTCATAATTATACCAACTCAAACAATACTAGACTAATTCAGACTGAAAGTGGACTTTGGTTAGTCAAAGGTGCTGTATCTTAAAGAATAAGGCTTTTAAAATATATATATATACTTTTACTTTTACCACTACCAATAAAATCCCATGAGCAGTTCAAAAGAAATACTGAACCTTTCCTATTACCACGTAAACAGACTGGATTTGTCAATGTGATTGGTTCAAATTGTTACAGAAAGCTGGAAGCACACATGATTAAGCCCCTGCAGGCTCCTGCCATTAGTCCAGATGCAGACCTGGAACCATCATTTTCCACAAGAGGCCCAAATATGCTCTAATCCATGGCTGAAAAAAGCCCCCGACAAATGCACTGTTTACTGCTGGTGTTTTCAAAATGTGTGTGTGTGTGAGTGTGTGTGTGTCGTGGTTTTGCCTTTATTGGATAAAAGCAGCAGAGACAGGAAATGTGGGGAAATAGAGCAGAGGAACGATCCATCCAGGAATCATCCAGGAGACGGGCTGCCGATGGAATTTACGCTAGTGTGTGTGTGTGTGTGTGTGTGTGTGTGTGTGTGTGTGTGTGTGTGTGTGTGTGTGTGTGTGTGTGTGTGTGC
>OMNM01042353.1:0-10129 GCA_900302745.1 Parablennius parvicornis
AAAATTACTGCTGCTGCCACCCCACAGTTTGGTGCTGCTGTAGGACTTCATTAATCAATACTAAAAACATCTAGGCACTAATTCCAGATTTAGCTTCGGTCCACAAATTACTCCATGCAGGTTTTTGTCAGTGAAAGACAATTTTGAAGAGCTGGTATTGTTAGCTGCAGCCTTTGAGGCAACCTCATTGTATCTGTAGGTTTTGCTGAGGGTTTGATGCTTTTCGCTGTACATTCTCATTTTTCACTCTCCAGTTTACTATTGATTGAAATGCAAACATGTAGGGAGGGCATCATGAACTACGGCAGTTAAATATATACAATTACTGTCCTCGCTTAGCTGCATAGTTTATATGCAACATAGATTTGCATACATTCTCATACAGGGCTTTTTTTTTTTAATGAGGTTACAATGTAAATGTAAACATTTTAAATGCATAAGAGAAAATGAATAACAAATACAGTCATATTTTAATGGTAAATTGATATCACTTATATGGCACATTTTCACAGACTCAGCAGCTCCCAAACCGTGTCAATATTTTTTTTTTTTTAAAACTACTTTTTGCCATTAAAAAAAGTCAACTACATATACAAACAACTACAATATGCCACTTAATTGCATTACTTAAATGGGTTACACTGTGTTTTTCCCTGCGGCTGGTTTACCAGAGGTTATTCATGTTCACATTTTTTTTTTTTTTTTTCCCCTAATGCACCGAGGCGGTGAACTCACCTGCTGAACGTGACGGCTCGAGACATGGTTACCAGGGTTACCAGCCAACATGATTGGACTCATTTGGCAATGGCAGAGTTCTTCCTATTAAAATGCTCTGGCTTTCTGTGCAGCGAGATGATTTTACACAGTCTGGACCATCGAGATATGTGAAGAAAATCTTAAGTAAATACTGCTTTTATGCTTGTATTCCATTCCGTTGTACCAAAACATGCTACAGTAATCCACATGTAACTGAATATTTCTATTAAATTATCAACGCGATAACAATAATTGAGGCTTATAGTAAAATCATTTTCAGAAAGCAGGGGCCCATGCATTTGTTGTATTTATTTATGTTGCTGTATAGATGTGTAACACACAATAATGTAGTATTTGCCAATAATATAATATATGTAAATTATGTAATTATTCTGACTTTTGTTGTATAATAATAATAGTGTAATAAAGCCAATGACATAATAAGTTGTCAATAATGTAATAATATATTTGATCCATTGATAGGATAATTTATTACATAATGGAAGTTCCATTAAATTCATCTTTTAAAAAGCAGTAAATAATGTTATAATACATAAATAATGCTTGATCTCTTGGAGGAAAAATGCCTTTTGCTGATTAAAAAAATAAAAAAATAAATAGTGTACTGGACACAATAGTTGTCATGGAAATTTATTTTGGATCATAGTCTCACCATGGTTGTAAACAAAAAAGTTATTTTGTTATATTGGTTTTAATACATTCAGAATGGCCAAAATGATTTGTGTTAGTAGCCATTATTACATTATTAGTTGTGACAAGGTGTTATACAACTATTAAAAATACACCAACTACTTTAATAGTTAATAAAATATAGGTAACAGATATCTCTTTATAAATAGATATAAAAATCATGTTCACAAGGCTGGGCTTGTTTTGAATTTCTTTGATATTTAGTCTTATTTACGTATCTTCAAACAGATGGATCGCTGCACCACAAAACAACACAAACTGACTTCTCCAATACTGACATGTGTGGTATAATTAATTTAAATAGTTTCAAGAGCAAATGTACTTTTAGTGAAGTGATGGACACTACGATACTTTAACATATTTATTTTTATTAGATTCACCTAGGAATCAACATCTGTTCTCACGATAAGTAATCAACTGTATTGTCCTTCTCTGTGCTGAATACGGCACTCGGACACATGCTGTGTGGGTTGGATGGAGTCTGTTCTGTGGGTTGATGAAACAGAGGTTGAATTACTTTGGAAGAACAGTTCACTTCCTCTTCCTCTCCCTTTTCTCAACAGAGACATTACTGTAAGTGACAATGACTGAAATCCAAGTCAACATAGACAATGTCCAATAAGTTTAATGTATCCTGGCGTACATCCAGCAGTCACTGTGCGGTCACATTTCCATGCCACAACAGATTCAGACTCACGCAGATTGCAGTTTGGGAAACGTTACACTAAGGCTCGCCTGCTGAGTTGGAACAGAAACGATTTTTAAAACAGAAAAAGAGCCTTCGTCGACTAATGGGGTTTCCTGAAAATGTATTGATGGAGGTACATTTTTTGAAATATAGCTAAGACGGGTTGCTTTTGACAAGAAAGCAAAATGGAGCAGGAACACATATCCAAGCTTCAAAATAAACAAAACTTCACATACCTAGACTATGGTTCATGTTTCTTTTTGGAAATTAAATAACTACAAGGATACATTGATGGCTTTCCCCCATGTTTTAGCAGTTGAAACAATAATTATTTTGGTGTCTCATTTATCACTCTGTATACATACATGTACGCCAGCGTCATTGGCAGTGAAAGCAAATTAGCACAACTATATTAAATTAAACTGTTTTCCTCACAAACTGTTTGTTTTTTTTTTTTTTACACTATCCATGTTTCTCCTTCTGAGGGACGGAAATATGAACCACCTGTATATTAATCATGTATTTACTTTGAACTCCAAGAAGGCTAAAAAAAACATATATAACTCTACCAGCCATTTGGGTTGCAAACCCTGTAGTGTAGAGAGTATATTACTTGTGTCATGATCGTGATAAGCTATGAAACATCTGCTTCAATGGGTGATCCAGTTTGCTATGTCCTCTTAAAAAATAAAAACTCCTAAAGAAAACACCAACATACAGGCAGAATAAACCTGCATGAAAATGAAGACATCTGGTCCATATAAATTAGCAGCAGGATCCTTTTTCTCCTTCGTTATCGATAGTTTGTAAATTGAGGGAACTGATTTAATTACGCGCTCATTTTTAGACAATTGCAGAAATAATTCAGTGAAAAAGGGCTACACAGTGGTGTGGCAGTTAGTGCTTTCGCTTCACAGCAAGCATATATGAATATATGAATGAATGGATAGATGGACGGATGGGAATTCATTGAAAAATTTCACTAACATACTTTCTTGATCATACACACATATCTTAAGCAGTCTTGATAAATATATAAACAAAGCAACACAACACAATACAATACAATAAACTGCAGTAAACATGCTGCCTATTTAAGTGATGGAAATGACAAGAGGAATAGCAGCAAAGGCCCTGGGAATCACATGCCACACTGCATGGACATTTGTGATAACAGTTAGGTGTATATGACTGGTTATCTGACTACAGTACTACTCACCTTCCAGTTTAAATTAAAAAATATACTAATAATACGAATACTAATACTAATACTAATACTAATACTAATACTAATACTAATACTAATACTACTACTACTAATAACAATAATAATAACAATAATATGGTCACCAATGTTAGTCAACAAAGAAAGATAATACAGTTATTTCATCCAGAATCAGGATGTGGGTGTGTGTGTGTGTGTAAGGTCCGTCTTACTGAGGTTTTTCTACCCATTAGTACGAGCTGTGCATACTCTTACTACACTGCCTGACTGAACTACATTTATATATGTGATGTCTGACGACTTTCTTGCAGTCCAGCATACCTAAAAAGCCTCATTTGCTGCACTACTACGATGTGTTTTCCACTCCTCGGCATTTCTTCCACAGTTACTCTGACTTATTGCTCAGCTGTGCTCTTTTGATTTAGGTTTTTCTCTTTTCATTTATTTTCCTATTCATTTTCCCTCTCACACCCTTATCACTGCCTCTACCAATCCACCTCTCTCTCCCTCTTCCCTCGCCCTCTCGCCCTCTCCCCTCGCTCTTTCTCTCTCTCTCTCCCTCTCCCCTCGCTCTTTCTCCCTCTCCCCTCGCTCTCTCTCTCTCTCTCTCCCTCTCCCCTCGCTCTTTCTCCCTCTCCCCTCTCTCTCTCTTTCTCTCTCTCTCTCCCGAGTCAAACAGCAGATAGTCAGCTATAAGCCCCTCTGACATTAGCTGATATTAGACTGGGGTCTATTAGGTCCTGCCTTGCCATGTGAGTTATTGAGCAGAGAGTGAGTGCCTCGAGAATGATCACACTCACATATGCACGTGTATTGACTCACAGAAGCAAACACGTACCCACACAAAGGCAAACATAGACCCGCTCCGATGTTTGAGCACCACACATAAAGCCACTGCAATCGTCCAAACATGCTCACCCAATGTTGCCTCAGTCACAAAACGGAGGATGACGCTTTAAGAACCTCCTTTTACAGCCCTTTTTTTTACTAAATTCCCTTGGTCACATCAATATGTCAACATCAACACATCAGTATGTGAATAAGAGTGAAGTTTCTTTTTCCAAAGAAATATAAAATGATGACGGTGTTTCATTTCTAGCTCTTTGCTTGAACTTTTTCACTCCAATCTTCTCACTGCTGACAGCATCTGACACAGATACTTGTCACAATCATAACCTCAAGATCATTTAAGATGTGTAGAACAGTTCAAAACGACCAGAAAGCTGAGCAATACAGCTTTATGCATGAATATGAGTCATTACATTGGTACACAGAACACAGAATAATACTGAAACACTGTTAGAGATTGAAAGATGGAGTTATCTTGGACAATGGGGCAGAAGCTCTCATTTAATGGATATTATCTGAAAATATTATATCCATACAATCAAAAGAAACCACATTTTAATCTTGGAGATGCTTTAATAATGATATTGAGAATAACATAAAAGTTATACTCAAAAAGAAAGTCAAATTCCAGTTCAAAAATTATTGCTAAGCTTGTTTTTAATGTTTTTAGTCAAACCTAATCTATAGAAGAAACACAAGTGCTTATTGAAAATTGTTTTGTCTCTTCCAGCCTGAAAAGAATAAATAACTACTCACATTTAACGACGAGACGCTGAGTTGAAAAACATTTTTATATTTTTTCCCCAACGCTAATCTCAACACAACTAACACCAGCACACCTCAGATGTAGCACCTTCTCTCTGTTGAAAATTAATATTCATCACCAATAATTTAGCTTTGAACTTCACAGGAACACTAGGTGTAGGTAACAACACATCACTTAGGTACAAACGTAAAACTGGTTCTGATCAACAGAAAGTCACCGCCACACTGGCACGAGGGCTCATCTGTCAGGGAATTTCTACCCTTTTTATGATATCAGTTGTAATTTCTACTTTTCTTTAATATTGTTCCTCTTGTCTATTATTTGAGGCCTGGTTGCAGAGTGGTGTTTGTTCCATGGTAACAGGGTAAGTGAGTGCTTCTCTTTGGCTCCAAGAGGAAAGCCAGACCTCACAATCATAAGTAAGATAAGATGCAAAAAGTAGAAACAGAGACAGCCGCCTACCACTAACTAGGCCATGTGTTAAAACTAATTCCTGTAGATACATAATTGGATTGGATTTAGATGGATGGGTGGATGGATGGATGGATGGATGGATAAATGGATGGATGGATGGATGGATCCCAAGGCTCTCCAACTGTTTCTGACATCAGATTTCTCCTCAAATATAACAATGTCACTGACTTGGTTGTAGCGTAGGGCAAGACATTGCTTTATTACATATAAGTTACGAAACATTTTAACATATCATGCCAGAAACAAGATTCTTCCTGTGGAAATAAGCAAGCAAGATTTACAGTATATTGTATGTGACTCTAACAAATTAAATAAGCTCTGAAAACTCAAGCGGGAAACTCATTAAATACAAAGTCAACAAAAAACACATTTAATGTAACGTGCTTGCTTGTAGACCCTCAAAGCGATGATTGTATTTTTAAAGTCATTGTTGTAAAACATGTCTGAACAATTTGAGTTAATATTTTGTTCACCCATTAATTGATTAAAGCCAATAATTAGCAGGACAGCAGCACAAAAACAGGACCTGAATTTTGCACTCCAAAGATGATATTAGTTTTTTGAACTAAAGATTGAACAACTGTTTTGAAGTTGAACCAGTTTTTTTCTTCAAGCTGTTGCCTCTATTGAATTTTGCTATAACAGAATATACACAATTATAAGACAAATGTTTAAATTAAAGCACATTCTCATCTCTATCTGAAATTGTGGAAGAAATAAAACGTGTTACTTTACCTACTGTATAATCTTGAATACCATATGGGACCACTAGATGTCAGTGTATAACAATGGAAAACTGCTACAGTGCCACAGAAAAATCTCCGTTACTACAGTATCTGACTGAAAACACAAGCAAAATGTGGACAAAAACAAAAACAAAAAATAACAAAAAAAAAAAATAAAAATAAAGCAACCTAAAAACAGATTCCACTTTTAAAGTTAAAAATAGAGTGAGAAACAAACTGAGGAGCAGAGAGTGTGTATAAGACAGTTATGAGAAACTGGCAAAACAAAACGTAGAGAAACAGTGACCGTGATGAAGAAAACAAAGAAGGTTGATCGTTGTCTTAAAGCATAGCTGGAGGAACAAAATCCCAGAAATGCTCTCGAACAGAAGCTGCTGGCCGAGGCTTATCATCTGGGCATGGAAAAATTCATGTATCTTAGTTGACCTATATACATGTTTTTTTGCTCTTCATGACGTATTTTATGAAAAATTATACTTATACTCATTTATGACTTATTGTCTGGAAAATACCCTACTAATGACACCCCTGCAGTACAATTTGATTTGCCTCCTCCATCCCTGGCTAGTCTCCACTACACAGACACTAACTCTCTCTCTCTTTCCCATGCACACGGTCAAAGACAAGCACAGAGTACAGACTTAAAGATACTCGAGCAGCAAATTCGTTTCTGCTCTCACCACTGCTGTGAACGCCCAAATCACAAGTCGTTTTTCCTCTTCACTAAAAATTATAGCCGTAGGCTGCCAGATTAGCATTGTCACATCTGGATAATGTTTTTTCCATTATTACCTAGTTATGTAAAGTTATGGGGGACAGTAGACATAGCAGCCAGGCTCAATGTGCCACATGGAGGAAAATGTATGGACATAGACATATAAGATTAGACAATAAAACTGTCAATGTGATTATAACAAACTACAAGATGGATGGAAAATACTTACAGGAAAATAAGTTAATAATTGATTGGAAAACCCTGACTAAACTTGTTATTGTTGGATAATCATTACAGTCTTAATATTAGACCACATTTACACACAAGTTTGAATGTGGTATCTCCTATGTGTTGTGGCATTAAGCATGTTTAATATTATTGGTATTAGGGTCTTTTAATTGATATATTTTTACTCATTTAGCAAAATAGTGGGCCTGGACACTGGTAGCGAGCATACGAAGTGTGACTAAATGTTACTGATTACTTGGTGCCTGAATATAACCGGCTGTAGTTCCTACTCCAACATATCTAATGAGCATAAATGCATTATATTTCTTCCCTCTGCTTAGACTGTATTATATACGTGGGTGTGAATACGATCTGGACAAGGGTCACACTCCAAAACAAAGTTAGATTCTCATGTATATTTCCCATAATGCAGCACAATGGCTTTTTTCCAAACAGTGAGCCTGGCCCAGTAAACCCACATGCTTAAAATACTGTGACCTCAGATTGAAACACAGGCTTTCTGTTGAAAGTGCATGCAGTCTAAGCAGGGTTTCAGATAAAACTAATGGCATTCTGGAGGTTCATCTAACCTACACAAAACTCCCCACACAGCCTTGGAAAGCATTATACAACTGACAACTGTTATTACAGGTTAAGTAGTACTGCTAATCTAACCTCAATGTATAAAAATAGTAGAGAACCTTTACAGTATGACCGATATAATGATTTAGCAAATGTACTATCCCCGTTATCTGTGTGGAAGCCTCTGTTAGTCAGTCATCACGACCTATACGTGCATCTTCTATAACGCTGTTTTCTATGTAGGGTCACAGGGTATTGGGAGTCGATCCGAGCCGACTACCTGACTTCCCGGACAGGTCACCAGTCCATCACAGGGCAAACACAGAGAGACAGACAGTCACACACACTCATGTTCACACTTAAGGGCAAATTAAAGTCACCGAACAGCTCCAAATGCAGGTTTCTGCACTGTGGGTGGACATGGGAATACCTGGAGAAAATTCCATGCATGCAGAGAACCTGGTTTTTAACTAAGAATGCAGCAATGTCACAAATAAACAAAATCTGTGCTTACAAGAAATCAGTGGCGACAAATAGAAATTTATGAGAAAAGTCATACAAGATGAGACACAGACGATCATCACATAAGAATCGCAATAACTGCCTCAGAGTCAACATTACTACGTATAAATCGGGCCCCACACACGCCTCACAAACACACACGTTTGTGTACAAAAGAGAACAGGGAAATACAAATTTCAGTGGGAGAATTTCTAAAGAAGATAAAAGCTGACCAATCATTTTACGACAAGATTTATGAAGGTGCTCATCACTGTTTAACAGCTTAACCCTTCAACTCAAAAGTCTGCCTCAGCGTCTCATGGCTACTCATTATGTTGCCTTATAATGGTTGTTGACTCAACTCCTGGGTAGAATCCACCGCGTGTGCACACGAGAGATAATTACCGAAAATTACAGAGGGACATGAAAATGTAGCTGTGTTGATGCTCGTGAGTCTTGTGGGCTGCCAGATTCACAAATTATTCATGTTGTGGTGTCGTTTTAGTCTGAGAGGTGAGTGGAGATGAGTAGTTAGTACAGAGTGCCTATCAAGAGATTTTGTCTCCTTTTTTCTTTCTTACCCTATCCTCTCTTTTCTGAAAAGTGTCGCTTAAGCATCAGAGTGACAAAAGTGCTAGCATCACCTTCACAAAGCTCTATTTTTTTTTTTTTTTTGCTCCTTCTCAACACTGGCTTCTCATTTATCACAAGCCAGATTTCTGCAAGGTGTCAGCGACATGTGTAACTATTTGAACGGAAGGGGAGCATCCATCACAAGATGAACACATGAGTTTGATTTGGAAGGGACACATTTCTAACTGCGATATGTACGATAAACTACTCACCATTGTTGACTTCAGTTATTTTCATTGGCAGCTTTCAAGTTCACACAACAGAAATGAGATCACGAGGTCTCAATAGTCATTATGGCTTTTCAGACGATATAATTGTAATCTTTTACAAGATAGAGATGCCGTCATTACCATTATTATCGGGTAGATTTCTCTTCTTTGCTGATGGACTCGGCTTGCTGTGTTTGTATGTGGAATACACAATCGTTTCTAGACAAACTCGGCTCTGCTTTGATTATGTGGTGATTGCTCGGAGGAAAAGAAAAAAAGGGGGGGGGGGCTTTTGAGGTGAGACGGGGAGTGTGAACTGTGAAATACACGGCGTGTACCGAGTCTGCCTCTAACCGCTGCAGCTCGTTAGGTGCTTGTGCGTTGTGCTGTCAGTGTTTGTACTTTCACTCCAACAATGGCTGTTTTTGGTCACAATGGGCCCATTTGGATCAGGTCTCCATTTTTTTTTTTTTTAAGTTTATTTATGCACAGTAGGTTCAAGTGAGCTTCCAATGGGGACTGAAAAAAAAAAAAATTGAAAAAATAAAATGAGTGTATTGGAGGTTCAGATTTATCTGACCTGCAACAACCCACCTATTCTATTTGCAGTTTTGAAGTGTGCTTCACATTTCTTCAAAGTGCTGCTCATCGCAACATGTCAATATATGTGAGTTTGCGCCTGGGTTGTGTCTCTCTAGTGAGTGATCATTACTGAATACTGCCTCTCTGCTACTTTTCCACTCTTTAATCCCATATTCCTACAAGGTGCATGCCATATTGCATATGTGTGCGTATCAGAGAGAGGAGGCACATCATCTGACAGCACCATAAATGCACTCTTGAGGAGTAATAAATAACTGTACCTCAACCAGTCTTTAGACTCACATTTGCTTCTTTCCAGCCATCGGCTGGTGCATTCATGTGACACCTTTGTTGAGATGCTATAACAGTCCACATGCAGGCACAATACCACAACAAGTGGACCATCGAAGCAGAGGGATTTTTTTCCCTTATAGGGATAGAATTGGGATGCTTGAATATATATA
>OMNM01042353.1:10149-20464 GCA_900302745.1 Parablennius parvicornis
TTTTATTTTAACTGAAATATATAAAATCCCATCAAAATGGAAACAAAACAAAAACAAGTAATTACTGCTATCACTGTCTGTTCACTGGAGAAGAAACAACAAGATGAGAGCGTACACAATCCCTTTTCATATCTTCTCTCAATTGCTACCACACTGTAATGAATATTTTCCGAGCTCAACATCCACCATAACACATGTAACATCATGCCACGAATGCGTGCTTGCATGACATTGTATTCATCTTCACAACGTCAGGCTGTAGAATTCATTTCGCTAGTTTACATCAGCAGACGGTGCAAAGTGAGGCCACTTTAAAACACAAAGTATGCAAAATCGTCCTAAATCCTGGGTAGCATCTCATATTAAAAACACTACCTGTGAAGCACCGGCTCCAATATAATTCATCTCAATCATCTAATATTTCACTTTGAGCTGCTGATGCAGAGGAACCGGGTGTTGTGAGAATCAGTCGGCTGTGCAGGTGGGAAAAATAACAGGGGCTGTGCAATAAGCCTTGCATCTGCATATCAAAGACGGTGTGGTGGGAAAGTGCAGAAACTGATGAGACTAAAAAGTGTAACATGAAGCTATAAATATATAGAGAGTGAAGTGGAACCTTGTGGGACAAAGTCAGTCAGGAGACAAAGCTCTTGTTTTTTTCTTTGACAAATTGCATAGTGGATTTGGTAAGAAGAATAAGTACTTTAGTCGGATGACAAGCCGTAATACACATGTTTAATTAGAGGCATCGAGAGTCAAGTATAATACTTCGGTGTGCTTAGCCTGTCTGGTTAGACTAAGAATGATGAATAGCTCAAGAAATGTGACTTTCAATTGTTAACTGATTCAAATCTGATAAAGTGCCGGAAACAAAGATCTGAATCAAGACTTGCGGTATCAAAAAACAAACACCTAATTAAAAACAAACTCTTACAAGCCTCACTATGGAGTGAGAGTGTTCAGAGTAAGGTTTCCATCATTCTTCCCTTTTCCTTTTTTTACACTTTCTTTGCTCAGTTTTCTCTAAAAACTACTGAGCTGTGTAGAGCAAGTCGGGCCTCTATAAGTGCTTTTTGCACTTTGCCTCAGATGTACTCTGCAGCGAGACACGTGTGCGTTATTTACCCAAATGGGGACAAAAGCCTGGGAGTGCTCTTTCCCTGTCATCGGCATGTAATCAGCCAAGTATGCCTTTAACTGCAGGGAACCAGATAAGCGAGACTAAGTATGCATCTTGCAATTAGCATGGAAATGTTTCTAGCTTCTAGGAGCAGGTGCAAATTGCACAGGTGTAAAAAAGAAAAAAAAAAAAAAGAAAAGAAAAAAAAATGCTGAGATCAGAAACAGAAAATGCATTTCTCTGTATATTACTGAAATCTTTCAGCAAAGTCCTTTCAGAGAGAGAAAACTAGAACACCTGCCCGCTTCTACAGTCCCAGAAAAGATGGATGGTCAAGGGTGGCTGTGAAGTTAATAATCTGATAGTAAGTTAATGGAAATGATGCCCTTTTGATAATAAATGGGTATGTGACAGCATCCATCGTTACATTTAGCTTATGATTTAAGGGCATTTAGATGGTGTTTCTTTGTAGAAAAAACAACCTTAGATGTGTTTTTGAGGTGTGATAAAATGTATGTTCACATATCACAGAGAATTAAAAAACAACAACAAAAAAAGCAAAAAAAAAAACAAAATAGCAGTTTGCTGTGAATACTGAATACAATTTATCATTTTTTGTGGGGCTTCTAACCACACTTTTGCTTAGCAAATCAATAAAATGCTGGGAATGGGAAATTTAGATTATTTGCAGCTTTCCCCTATAATTTACTGCCTCCTGGTTTCTTCTTCTTAGGATTTGATTTCAACATAATAGCAGGTGCGACCGACGCTGGAGAAGGCGTTAAATAAATGTTTCTTGTTCGACAAAATAGGAGCCAAAAACAATGACAATAACTTCTTCTCTTTCTTCTTTTTTCTTTCCCTGAGAGTGCCATGTATACCATTTCATCTGCTCTGTTTGTTACCCTTATAAAGACATACAATTTGTTGCTTGTCGGCTGTGTCTCAGGGCTGCCACAGTGCTCGGCTTTTTCAAACTCGTCATTTGTATAACTTCACCACAGCCCTGGCTTGAGAGCAAATCTCTGTACTTTGCCTCGGTTTGATATAACCCTGCGTGTTGAGCTGGAGTCTGGAGGCAAAGGACCCACTGTGCTCCCTACTGCTCGAGGGCAAATGGATCAAGACTGTCTCTTTCCTCTGTTTTTAAATCCCCAAACTGCGCCTTTGTTTCATCTGTCAAACTGTGCCCTGTTTAGTGTATTAGAGGCAGTTCCCGACTGGTATAGCCTCTTTAACCTTTGGGAAACATTAGGCTTTCAGTAGTTCCCACTAAAATGTGGGAACAAATGCTGCAGACGTGTCAATCATCCCTACAAATCTTCTAAAGATGCATAAGCCCCCTTTTATGTTATAGCTTTTGAGGTAATTAGACATAACAATTCCCTCGGAGCACTGTGGCTCTTCATTTCTATTAAAAGTGTCCATTTTGATAGCATGTGATCATTCAGCACATACTTGTCCATAAACAACTCACTTTATACATCCTCTATCCACTTCATAAAACATGAGTGGGTATAGAGCCCATCCAATCTCAGCTGACTATCCTGGCAAATGTTGTCAAAAATGTACCCAGCGTACTTATTCTTATATTGTGGGAGGAATCTAAAGAAAACATAGATAACCCAATTGCACACAGAGAGAACATGCAATCTGCAAGCAGCCCAAAGCCTGAAATCAAACTGGCAGACCTCCTGCTGTGGAGCAAGAATGTGAACCACTGTTGAGCCTTAAAGATCACTTAACGAGTGAAATAATGTAGCCTTTTAGGAATGCACTCTGATTAATTAGTTCAATTGTTTATTGGTCATTTCCTCAAAAAAAATTAAATACAGAGCAGCTTGATGCCTCATAGTTTAAAAAAGTGATGTGTTGATCAATAGCAAAGAATCGATAGATCTGATCATGTTTGTTTTTGAATCAATTCACATTAAAAAAAATAAATAAATAAATTGATGGTCACACAGCTGTATAAATGCCCCTCACACGCTGGAGCATGATGTTGTCATGACTGAGATGCGTTCAGGTGATGGCTAAACACCAATATAGCACCGAGATGAAGAGATAATACAATTTGCTTTGACATTCATTTAACTGGTTAGGCTGGTATTTCTTTCATATTTAGGTGACCATAGTAGGTAAGCTCTTAATTCATCCACATTTTTCCAATCTAGTTATGTAACAACAATTGCTGAATACATTGTGGAAAAAATGAGTTATTCAACAAGATATATGCCGTATGGATCGGGTTTGTATAATATATAAAACTCATGACCATTTACACTTTTAGCTTCTCAACATCACACAAATATTGTTGTGTTTTCCCACAAAACTGTTGAATGATGTGAAAAGATTTGAGCAAGTGTGTTTTTTAAACATTGACTAATTCAGGATGAGGTTAGTTTTTGCAAATAAAATACAGTAATTGTTCAACTTTAAGTCTCAATAATCGTTTGCAAAAATCAAGGAAAGATGGATGCCATTTAATTTTTTTAGCCATGAATCAAACATAAGGATGGTTTTAGTCTGTTTGGTTCAATGGAACTTACTTTACATGAACTAATCTCTCTTGCCACATAAACTCCAGATTATATGCACACATAAGTGTCTGTATAGTATATGTATCCATGTTAACAGATATACATGTTATCAGATTGGATATGAGTGTGATTGCTCATCACTAGTTGGTAGTTAATTGATCCCTTATTCCAACATTATCTTCAAGAATAAGTGCAGACACAATTGTAAATTAATTTAAAAGTATTTGTTCTATATTATACAGAAATTGCATTGATTCTGGGAATGAAACCCTAATTTAAGTCTTAAAGCTATGGCACAAAGTGTTATGATAAGAAGTGATGCGCTCCGTTAAAAAAAAAAAAAAAAATTGAATAATGTAGAACTACTCTGAAGTTATTCCTATTGAAAATGTGTATTTCTACACTTTTCTTTGTGTGAATTTGTGCTACTCTCGGTAATTATGTGAAATTACAGTATCTGACTCAGACCACTTTTCAAAGAAACGAATACAAGCAAAATGCTTCCTAAATGCTCTAATGATGACATTATTTGCATGGCATATTTCCGTGGGTCCTTTGAATGAAAAATGTGGAAATTTTAGGTTGAAAGACGGGGTGGAAAAGAAGAAAGGAAAAACATTTATCTGTAGCCTTCCTGCACTGAAAGAAAGATTTCGCTAACATTGAATCTGATTACTGCCAGAAGAGAAAAAGAAAAAGAAAAAAGAGACACATTCAAGCAAAAACATTTCATAATCGAAAAAGTGAAATTGTAAAAAAAAAAAAAAAAAAATTAAATAAAATAATAATGCTTTTTTTTTCCTGTTTTCAAGAAAAATTGTGTGCTGCAGAAACTATGATTTACTACAGTGGATGGTGTTGCGAAGGACTGACCCTGAGGACCTACAGCGGACAGATCGTGTGATTGTTTATAGCCAAGCAAAACTATTGTGGCCTAAAGGGCAGAACAGATGAGACAGATTTTATGGTTACACCTCTGAAAAGTGCTCCGATGAAAAGCTAGTGAGAGAGGGAGTAACTACACTCCAGACGCAGACAGAGGGGGTGAGATATGGCTGGAGCATGTTTTTGTATGCACGCTGTATTTGTGCACAGATAAACCCGCATCATCTTTTGGGTGTTGAGCGTTTCATCACAGACGGCATGTGACTTATCGGAGCGAGCCAGGTTTTCAGAGGGCTGACAGTTTAAGGAGAACTGCCACGGGATAAGCCTCGATTCCCAGCAAACCAATGCGCTCTCATACACTTCTCAACTCTCACTCACACACAAATACACACATACGTAGACACACATCTGTGCCAACAGAGAAGCAACAACCCAATGGCAAACCCTGACTACTGATTCTTAAAGCTGCCCTTCTGAGGTTTGCCGCCTATCTCTCCAGTAACCCAGAAATTGATAAAAGTAGACCGTTACTTCAGATGAAGTGTTCTCTGAGACATTGGGATGTGAAACAACAAGTCTCTAGCGAAGATTGTGGGTGTCTGAACGAATGGGTGAAAATAAAAAAAAAAAAAAAAAAATTCCCTTTTTGAAATAGATACAACAGGATGGAAAGAGTGAAAAAGCACACACTTATTAAGTGAAATATCATTGAAAGAAATGAAAATACTATATACTGTATGGCAACTAAAGACTAAAATAACATGTGCAAGTTACCCGGAAAAAAAACAAAAGGCAGGCAGCAGTGTAGGGTGTAGTGAGTGCTTTTGTACAGTTACCGGAAGGTCATTTGGAATATCTGTCCCAAGTTGACTTGCTGGGTTTTGTTGTTGTATCCATGCAGCATCTCACCAAACAGGGTGTCATTGAAGTGGACATCCTGCCTTGGGCATTTTGGTCCCTCACAGTTGTCCGACTGCAGGAGGCAGGAGCGCCCGTCCCCTGCCAGTTTGTACTCCTGCACGCACCTGAGGAGGGAAAAAGCGGTCAATGAAGCACGAGGCGGGATTGCATGTAAACGTATTCACACTCCAGGCAAAACGATAAGCATACATCGCTGCTGGCAAGACATCAAACGGAAAGCAAAATGCGGCTGACAATGCTGCTTGACTGACACCTGAAAATGCCTGAAATAAATACAAATCCATATAAATGTGCTCGGTTTAGTTATTCTGATTGACTTATTATGAGATTGTGGTCGCATTTTAACCGATGCAAACGGGATGGAAAAAAAAAAGAAGACAGTATTCTTTGGCATTTCACGCTGCCAACATTTAGCTATGCAGCAGTGCTAATCCATGTATTCTTTTTTTTTTTTTTTTTTTTTTAAATCAACATGGCTCCGATTGATTTTAATTTGTCCAAAGTGTGTGTGTGTGGCAGTTTCACTGTGGTTAGTGTCTACACAAGCACTCCACTGGAAGTGCTTTAAAACCGGTTCCAGTGGTGCAGAATTCAGCAAACAGCAGTTAGTCACAATTATTGTATCTTCTAAATTTTTCTCATCTCACAGTGACGGCCGAGTATCACACTGCTGTTAGCTTGGGCTAAGAATTGGGCTCATATAATTGATCATGTCTCATGGGGAGGGGCACTCTGTCGTTGGCAATACTCAGATCTTGCTGAAGTAGTGTCTTTCTAAAGCATGGATTCCTCTTTTCTGTAAACTAAGAGTTGTCCTGATTAAATAACAATAAATTAAATAAGCATTCAGTATATTTTAATGACCTCATTAATACACCTTCAGTTAGTAAGAATTACATTTTTGCAGCCCATTACAATGATCAAAGTTGCCCACCTCTGGTCCATAATGTGTAATGTAGCAAAATGCATTTGCTGTCATTTCCCACTTTACCTACATACTGAATTTATAGACATCCACACACTGCTTCTTCCCATCAGTTCAGTAACCTCTAATGTGGCAACATCATTGCTGCTGGATTAGCATCACATCACTCGATGAAAATGTTGGAATTGGTCAAACTATGCATTTAGCCAGTCCTAAAGTAAGAATACTCTGAGTCCAGATAATAAGACAAAACAGACTTTCCCTATAAAGTAGACCAAGCAGAGTATGGTTGGAAGATCTAATGATACATGCTGTGAAAACCCACTAACAGACATGACCCAACAGCCTGTATTCACTGATCCATTCTAAATGCATTCAAACGTGGGATTCTCAGCAGGCAAAGGACCTCTTATAAAGTTGAGAACTACTGTACATTAAACACAGTGTTGGTACCAAGCTGTTTTCACTCCCAACACTGCAACTGTTTTCCAAGAGGAATTTCCAGTAGATTACAAACATGTATGATCCAACTTTGCTCCGTGTATATATAAAATGAAATAGCTCAGAGAAAAGTGTGGGTTGGGCGTTCGATGACAGAAAGCATCAGGGAACAATGTGCGATAAGTGGTGTCAGTATTGGTCAAGACAGGTTTAACCTTAAATGAGCAATTTCAATTACTTGAATTGGGATATCCAAGAGAGTGTTTGTCTGAAAGACATTGCATCACAAAGTTCATGTGGCCTATTTCATGAAGAAGCTTTATTTCCGGCCAGTAGACATATTTTTTTTTTTTTTTGTACTTTTTCTTGACAGCTAGTTATTCTTACCCACAAAACATGAGCACATTGCTGGAACTAGGGTCATCTTCAAGGGGCACAAGCTGCTGGAGACACAGCTGTTCACAGCCTCCATTGAAACCATCCGTGCAGTCGATGCCCCTGGAGTAGTCATAGCAACCTGAGCCATCCTTCATTGGCCTCAGCCCCTCAGGACACTGCAAGAAAAGGAATTCAGAGTAAGACGGAGAGGTGGTGGGAGGGAGATCTAGAGAGGGGGGTGAAGAGGAAAGCATAGATTGTGGCCCAGAGGTCAGAATGTGCATTTTAATCAGAACAATACAACAATGAGAAGGCAAATATAGTGGCATGGGAAATATACCACTGTCGAAGTAGGCAGTGGGTAAGAATACCAGCAAACAAGAGCCAAAGTCAATTACCAAATTTAATCCAATACAAAAAAAATAAAACATGTAGGTTCAAAGGTAATTTTGAAATAAAATGTTGCAAGCTGAAAGCTCACAGCACAACTTGGTTTGAAAGGCGCTGTTTTCATGCCAGGAATGGAGCTCCACTTGTGTTACTCTCTCCTGATGAAGCTGCACAGTGGCAGGTGGAGAAGAGTGGCAGACGACCTCATGTTGATCAGAGGAGACGGGGACAAGCAGTCCTCCATACCAAAAGACTTTTTCTGGCGAGTGGAAATTGCCCATTTCAGACAAAAGGCCAAAAATGTAAAATGACTTGATGGATTTAGTTGGTTAGAATGCTGCTGTTGTTTATACTGTTGCCTTAGAGCATGGAGTCAGTATGCATGTTCTCCTTGTGCATTTATGGGTTTTTTGTCTCAAAATACTCTACATACTTCTTCAATCCAAACACTTTGGTGTTTGGGGATGTGTTGTTTTGAATAAAGAGGTCGGTGTAAGTATGTGGGTGGTGTCGGCATCTCTGTCTATGCAGTGTGATGGACATTCACCCGTGGTAAACGGGTTGAGATGAAAAGTCCTACCTCAATCTCATTCTGGATAAATTCAGTTTAGAAGTCGGGTACATGGATAAATGGATGGATAAATGGATGGACAGGTGAACAGGCTGAAAGTATGGACGGACAGAATGACAAACAGCCTGGATGGGTAGAATGATATTGAAAACAGGTAAAAAAAAATGCCAAATTTCTCATTCCGAATATTAAAAACAATGTAAATTCTGACCTTCAGACACACTTATTATGACTGGAGGTCAACAGTAAATTGCCACAGGCTTTGTATCACAGGTAAACAATTTGCTACTTAAGAATTTATTTTCGTCATTCAGTTTTAGTTTATCTTTGAGTCCCAGGAATCTCCCACAAACCCAATCACATTGACCTGATAGTGGACTGGACATAAATCTGAAGTAAAACAATGAGTTCAATATTCCAACCTCAAATTGGCTAATTTATAGTGTAGCCTTTAATTTATGAAGTAAATTTTTAATGTATTATATTTCCTCCAGCGTAAGCAATACTAATTAAGCATGAACCCAACAACAGAGGCATTCTGTAGCAAAGCAGAACTTCATTAAAAAATTTAATTTTACCCACAATTAATAACTTGTAGACTTAATGGCACACTGTCATGGGTTGGACTGCATTATCCATCTTGGATGTAAACAAAAAGATTTTTTTGCCTCAACAAAACAAAAAGGCTGCACTTTTCTGCTGGCTCAGCTGGCGGCGAAGGCACTGCTGAAATCAAACACTATTGACAAGTATTGTTATGTTAAAACAATATTAATTATCTAGCTTGATTTGTACAATGAAGAAAGCATTAGTAAAATCTCACAATAAAAGTCTAAGAAACTCGCACAGGCAACAGATGGACATTGGACACAGCCAACACAGTAGTGTAGTGGTTTGCACCGTCACCTCACAGCAGGCAAAATCTGGATTCAAACACGGCCTGTATGGAGTTTAAATGTCCTCCATATATGAGTGTAGGATTTGGGGTTACGAAGCTAACTGTGACTTGAAAGTGGAGCATAGGCTTGAATGTGAGTGTGTGATTGTTTGTCTCGATTTGATGGACAAGCGATCTGTCCAGACTGTATCCTGCCTTCACTCCTAATCACTGTATAGAGGATGGATGGATGGATGATAACTGTCATGAGTGTCTTAACCAGTTTTCCATCAATCACTTTAGTGTGTTGTTACTGTATACAGATGTTATATCATTGATTCCGATGTGGTTCTAACATATAATATCCTCTTTTTTTTCTATCTTTCTTTCCCAATTGGAGATATGCGATAATGGTTCAGTCCACCTCGCAGACTGCCAAGCAAAACATTCCCAACAAAGCGACATCAAGAACACCACCTCCAAGATGGATGAGATATATTCTACTAATCGGAGATTTGGTTTCCTCCTGTGCGAAAACATTGGTGAAGAAAAATGAGAGGGAGCTCGGGGCTTTGTGTGTGTGTGTGTGGAAAAACAACCCAGGAGCTTCTGCTTTTCATGTAAATTCTTCCCACAGCAAAGGTCTGACTTTCACAAGTTAGTAATGTGTCGTTTTTATATATTGGATCTTGCCGAGTGTGACATTAGACACCAGAAAACAACAAAATAATTTAACCCATGGTTGCTCAGCTTACACAAAGTTGTGGATTCACAAAATAATAGTCACATTAAAAATGTTCATTTTTAAATTATTTTTCAGCAATATGCTGGATATGTGTTGGTTTAAATATCAACACATTTGAAAGCTATAACCACTGCTTTTGTGCTTGCTCTTCTATCAATACTTACAGCATTGCCATGAATACTGATGTACAACTTCAATGAGTTTACACTAAAGACTGTACGATGGGATTACCCTACAGTTTTCGGAACACCATTCACTTCCTCCACTGCTGGCCACTCTGACTCAGCTGTGAATCCTCAAGTTGTGCGTGCCTGCGTAGGACTGACTGTGGGTGTGTAATGAAAGAAAAACAACAGAAAGCTGTTTCTCTGTTTTTCTGCTCAGTAAACCTTAAATATACCAGTCATTTTATTTAAAAAAAAAAAAAAAGTTCACACAGTTAAACCAGTTTATTACTATGATTCACCTTAAAGGAATCTTAAATAAAAAAAAAAAAAAAAAGAAGCATAAAAAGAGAGA